>JBBMKA010038747.1:0-22263 GCA_037833695.1 Sechiopsis laciniata | reverse complement strand
GTGGGAACTACTTTTTGTAGTTTCTCATTTTTCCACCCAAATTAAGAAACGTTTCTTTTTATTTAGGGAACAAGAAATGAGAACAGTTACCAAACAAATCTGTTTCTTAAAAAAGAAGAAACAGAAACAAGAAACAGGAAACGGGAACGTTATCAAACGAGCCCGTGTTGATCTGATCCTCTCTGGAAAGCACTTTTGATTTTTATTTTTCATAATGTGTAGTTCATCCAATTTAATAGGTTATCATTTTTTTAATTTGGAAATTTATTTACCACACGAATAATTTTTTTAATTAAAACCTTTTTTAGTACTACTATGTATCGATTTTTACAGTTTGCAGCACTTTTGATCTCTAATTAATTTATTCTATTAAACTTACCCATATATATTTTCTAGTTTAACTACAATTACGGTAAAAAGATTTAAATTCATGACCTCTCTATTATTAAGTATAATAATGTTGTTTTTTTTAGAACCTCATAACGATGTTGTTGAACTACTAATATCTATACTTATTTTCAAGATAAAGATTAAATTATTACAAATTTTAAATTAGAGAGACTAAATTGCTAAATATCTTTTAAATACAAAAATTTATTTCCAAAGCATGCAAAATATAATTAAAAATAAAAACTCGAGAAGAAAGCAAATTTTGTCTCAAAAGGAATGTGATTAAATTTAAGGGGATTTTGCACCTATAATAAAATAATGAAAAATCTAGTTCAACAAATAGTAGGCACATATAGACTTCAATCAAATGTCAGAAGCAGTATTCAATATTCAATTAGTACAATCGATAATATTCAACCAGTGTCACATATAGTTTTCAATCAAAAGACGGTAAATGATAAAATTGAAATATGTAAAATTATGCTATAGATGAAATAATTCCAACATTAAAATAGACAAAAAAAAAAAAGTTGTCACCCAAAGCACATTTCCTTAAATTATTCAATTGATTTTATTTATTTTTTTGTTCAATAAGTAAGATGAGTTGCTTAATGAAAATGTATACATCTTGATCAATTGAACTATATTCAAGTTAGATCCATTGATTAATTTTATTATTACTCCAATAACTTTTTATTTAAAATTATTATTGTATTTTTTTTTTTTTTTTTACTTTGATAATAATTGAAAGTTATGATATCTCGATCGGGAAGACACTTATTTTGATTGACTTATTACTCTTGTTTAAGAGAAAAATATATGATAAATAACTCAAAAAGAAAATATATTATGCTAATTGATATAACTCAAGATTGATATGAGATATTATTTTTTAAAGAAAAGATTGATATGAGAATACTTTAACAAAAAAAAAAAAAAGATAGGATTTCATTCTAAATTTGTTTTTTGAAAGAAGGTTTGAATACATGACCTTGCACAACAAGGAAAAAACTAAATTTATAGAATTTAAAATTAAATTATGATAAACTATCTCATTTATCATCCATTGCACAAGAAGTGAGGTATTATATACCAAAAATATTTAGAACAATATTAAATTTCATATGATTTATTATTAGATACTTCAAGACGAATGTGTAAAAAAATTATTAAAAGTTTGAATCTTTCCCCATCAATTTCCTCCTCACTTATCTCAAAAAAAAAAAAAAAAAAAAAAAAAAAAAAACTGTTATAGATAATTATAGAATGATTTTAAACAAAGATGTCACAATGGACAATTTTATAATATACAACTCTTGTATACTCTGTTTAAAATCTAAATATGGTTATTTTTTTATAAAAAAAACTAATCTAAATATGGTAAAATCTCTACCCTGAGTTACCTTTGAGAATCTTTCACATTTTTTTTTCCTTGAGAACAGTTTCACATTTTATCTTCAAATATATTTTTCTTGTCAATGTATATATATCTTAAATTTTATTTTTCTTGTCGTGGTAGGACTTGAATTAATGGAAACATTTTTGTATTTATATTGGCATTTTTGTATTTATATTGGCTATCTTCCTTATCATAAATTATATTAATATTGATAGAGTCATAAGTATTTAAAAAAAAAAAAAAAAAATCAATAATCTTCTAAATTTTTTTTTTTTTTTTCTGAGAAGACAAAGAGAGAGAACTTTAAGATTAAGAAATGTCTAACATAGTAATTTAATTAAATCATTAGCAATTATGGTAAAATCTATTTTGTTGCGATAAAAGGGGTTTATAAATCATAAGAACAAATCAACATTTGATTCTTCAATGTTGAGTGTTAATTAAGTGACTTGAAGACCTAAACCATTTAATATTATTATCAAATAGGATTTACTTATCTTTAAAAAAAAAAAAAAAGGATTTACTTATCATTATGACCAAACTAAAGATTGCATTCATATTTTGTTAAAAAAAAAAAAAAAGATTGCATTCATATTTTTCCAAAGTTAAAAACTCTTTCATCTGGAGACTTGCCATATATTTTTGTTAGCCTTCCTTTCTCATGAATCTCTCCAAATAATAATAATAAATAAATAAATAAATAAAATAACCATCTTTTATAGAGAAATTTTCATGAGTAGCATAAAAAAGGAAAAAAAAAAAAATTCAATCCACACCAAATTTTTTAGAAAAATTCAAATATAACAAAAATTTATGCAATCCTAAATATACTTCATTCCTATTTTGTTAGATATAAATTATGTTTAAATATTTCACAAACTTAGCCTTCTATGGAAATACTAGTGATTTCGTTATTTGATGGTAATTCAGTTTAATATCACGGGTCACAATTTAAAATTCTTTTCCATAAATATATATAATAAAAAAACAGTTTCGAATTCCGAAAAGTTCTCTTCAAAGATTTCCGAGTGGAATTAGGATTTTTCTGAATTCCATAAAAACACATATTCGATCCTGGTTTTTCTCATTCTTCTCCCTCTTCATCTCAACCCTGTTTTTCTGTCTGTTTCTCAGATTATCATAAACCAAACTAAAACCAATTTCATAATTTTATCAATATGGATCAGAGCTCAAGCTTTGTCATCAATGGCAGAAACATCAAATTACCAATTGGGGTCAGATTTCTCCCCACAGATGAGATTCTAGTGGAGCAATATTTGAAAAGAAAGGTCTTTGATTTGCCTATTCCAATTACTTCTGCAATTCTTGACTTTAATGTCTTCCAATCAGATCCATGGGATCTTCCTGGTAATTCTCATCTCTCAAAACAAATAACACTTTTTTACGGAGTGAGCTAGCGATCAAGAAGATCTTAAGAGGTACAATCCATTCCGGTGATATAGGTAGGAATTAATTTCTTACCGTTTTCTTAACATTCAAATATTGTATATATCGCGTGATAATAGTCATGGCGGATATAAGAAAAAAAAGCAATACTTACGAACTTGCTCGTGTGTACTTTTTACATACATTTCAAGACAAGTGAGGATCGGATAATAATGTGCAACGATGCATAGAGCAATTTAAATGATGTCTAGGCATTGCTTATATTTTGAAACTCACACATATGTTCCAATTTGAAACACAATTTATTTTTAAAAAATTTTCTTTATCTATTTTTTTTGGGTTACAAATGAGAAAAAACTTGTATATTTGTACCTTATACCTACTTACCAACAGGGTGAGAAGATAATAATTTGGCACGTAGATAATGCACACTTACAAGATGCATGATAGCAAGTATGTAAGTTTTGCTCGTTACAAACTGAGTCACATAGGTGAATCTCAAAATATAAGTGATGTCAAAACATCATCTAAACTACACTCATGTATTATTAGTCAAATCACATTGTTATCCTCACAAGTATTAAAAAGTACGGAAGAGATAAACGCTAACAAGTCAGTAAGTTTTACTCTAAGATTAAAAAAAGTTATAAAAAAAAAAAACACTTTCTATTACTTATTTCTATCAGCTTCCTTTGTTGTTTTGGCGTTTTTAAGGAAATTTGAAGGAAAAGAGATACTTTTTCACCAAACAGAGGAGTTTCTTGAAGAAACGTGTTGGTTGTGGGATTTGGAAATCCAATGGGAAACAGAAGTTTGTTTGGAACAAAGGATTAAATCAAGTAATTGGGGTGAAAAAATATCTGGTTTTTTCTAAGAGAACAGCAGCAACAACAAAAACAACCATATCATCAACAACAGCAGTTGGGTGGGCCATGGATGAATATAGACTTCCTACCTCTGCCACAACTAATCATACTATTTCTCAGGTAACACATAAATTTGACCATTGGACTTTTTTTACTTGATGCTTATTTACAATACTACCCTTTTCCCTTTTTTGTTTGATGGAGATGTAATGATAAAACTTACCAATACATGAATGTGTAGGAAAATCTAATATTTCGCATATGTGACGGTATTTGATGTCACATAAATTTACATGAATGGATAGGAAACTAACCATTTTGCATGTGTAATTTTTTAAAGATATTTTTATTCATATAATAAATTTATGTATTGCCACATGGTTTGTGTAAAAAAGTTATGTTGGGTCAAGCATAGATGATCAAACTTAGTTTGGAGTTCCAAATACATATTTTTAGGAGGTCAACTTATTTATATACATATCACAAAATCCAAAATTTGGGGAGCAACATGGGTGTCATCTACTTTTATATATATATATATAAAAAAAGTAACAAAATACAGAATTTGTAAGAACATCTATACTATAATTGTTATCAAAATATGGTTGGAGACCCACTTTCATATACAAAACATATAAAATATAGCAAAATTAAAATATTTGGGGGACCATGACTCCCTAGCCTGGAGTCTAGAATCAACTTAAAGTTGGTGAATTGTGATGGTCCAATCATATATGTGTTAATAGAACAACTTTTTAGGCAAAAAAAATATTTTTATACTAATAACAAGTTTGGTTAGTTTTGGTCAACCCAAATTACATGAACCAACTCATTCCATGAATAGTGATCCAAATAAGTTAATTAGGTTGGGGTGATCGAGTTCTTCTGGTTGTCGAGTTTTTTGAACACTCCTAGCGATTCATTCAATCTTTACCATGTGGGTGTTTTGTTGTGTTGAAAGCAGATGGAAACAAGAGATTGGGCAGTGTACTGTTTATTTCAGAAGAAGAGAATGTCAAAAAAGCAAAGGGTGGAAGAGGAATCTTCATTTTCAAGTGGAGTCACAGAAGAAGACTCTTCAAATGGTGAAGATAGTACAGATCAAGAAGAAACCAGCAGGGACTTGGGCTTTTCTTCATCATATTCTTATTAAAATTTGCTCAATGGCTTAAAAGTTTTTTTTTTTTTAGGAATTTGGTTGTTTAGGCTTTGTTTAAGTATAACAAGAAAAATGAGCCCTTATAGGGCGGTTTGGATGAGTATTTGTACAGATATTAGAACGAGGAGTTATTTTGAGAGATTAAAAACTGGAATTTGTACAATAACTCGTTTGAATGAAGTTTTTTGTCAAAGAGTTGCAAATGCAAACAACAACTTGTTTGAATGGAGATTTTGGTAGAAAAGTTACAAGAACAGCTAGTTTGGATGGAGATCTTGGAAGAGGGATTATATATTAGTTTTTGTTATATTTTACAATAAATTTGTTGTTTATCGATATATAGTCTCTCATTTTTATTAATATTTGTCACTTTTGTCTCCTCTAATTATTTTGTTTTAAAATTTTATATAAATATCTAAATTATTCAAATAATGTTAAAACAATTGTACTTTGCCTATTTAATTCTAATTGAATTTAAAAAAAAAAGAATGAAAAAATATTGGAAAAATAGAATTTATAGGTTGCAAACGAAATAAATAATACTTATCTTTTTTTTTTTTTGAATAATTCTATTTTTAGTCTTTTTTAATAAAATTTATAGATGGTCAACAAAATAAAAAATATATTATTCGTTAAAATATTATTTTAATTCAAAGTTTCTTTCATATTATTCATTATATTTTCAAATATATTAATTTACGTAAATTGATATATACAATATGTTTGTAGCTAACTTTAATAATAACTCATTGTAAATTTAAAATATATATATATATATATATATATATATAATTTAAAGCTATAAATTTAACCACAAAAAATTAAAAACTTAAATGTGTCTAGACAAAAAAAAAAATTGTTATAAATAAAAACTTTGTCAATTTAAAGTTATAATAGATATATTGTAGGAATTAAAAAAAAAAAACATATTTGTAATACGATAGAAAAAACATAGATTTTTACTATTAAAATATAATCAAATCATATAATAAAACTTTATTTTAAAATATTAATTGCAAATTATGTCATGTTTTTTAACCAAACTTTTATAATGTTATATATATATATATATAAATCATCAAATATTCTAGTATATGATGAAAGATTAAATAAAATGTAACGATCCAACTTTCTAAAATACTCTAATGTGGTGTTACTTTGCATGCATATTAAAATCTTTAAAATCAATTTAATAACCACATGTATTTTTCAACGAAACCTCATAAAATCATGAAAAAAGTACTGATAGTTCGAAAAACATACAAAAACGTGGTTCGGGATCCCGATAGTTCAAATAAATACAGTTCAACAGAGTTTAAAACATAAAACATAAGGTTTGACACAAGTAAAACAATGCGGAAAAGAAATGTCGACATCGTGTCCATGATTGATCTAGCTCCCAGCCTAACCATCTCAGAATGGATCAGTACATAAAAATGTAAAGGGTGAGTATATCGAAATATACCCAGTAAGGAGTCCCACCATGAGGTTAAGCATGCAAACAGAAACAAGTTAGGAGATATGACAACTGAAGCTAAGTGCCTCGCACATGCATGCCCAGCCCTCGTGCTGGTCATGAGCAAACAATGTCAAACGACGGCGTGCCAGCCGTGAGCAAAAAATAGCTAAATGTCGAGCAATTATCTGACCATTGTCAGGAGAGGACCATGAGTGAGGGAAACACACAAGTTTCCCAAACCTCGGGTCGGGACAAGTCTCATATCGTGTCCGCAGAGACGTACAATATTATTTCGGGGTAGCCTGACCTTGTCAGAGACACACCAACTGCATCAGTGTAGACATACACGAATGCCTCGGGGTAGCCTAACCTATCAGGGACCCACCACGTTGTGCTCGCAAAGACATACACAAGTGTCTCGGGGTAGCCTGACCTATGGCAGGGACCCACCATGCTTCCGCTGCGCAACTCTGATAGCGTATCAACAGAGACATACCCGAATGCCCCGGGGGTAGCCTGACCTACATCAGGGACTCACCACGCTCCCGCTGCGCAACTCTGATAGCGTATCCGCAGGGCATACACAAATGCCAAAAGTCATCCGACCATAACGGGGAGGACCACAAGTGAGGGAAACATGTAGGATCCCTAAACCTCGGGTCAAGACAATGACACACGAGTCGTGTCAGCAAAGACATACTCGAATGTCAATAAATTCATCTGACCCTGTCAGGGAGAGCCACGAGTGAGGAAAACTGCAGGGTCCCTAAACCCCGGGCTCGGGGCGCCATCTGTTAACCCCTAGCATGCGGGAAGACCGACCTGCCTACAGACAACATCCCCACAAATGCATGCAAGCTCACCAACAGGCATTCCTCTACGCCTTCATCTGTCCTAGTGGCCTCTTCTAGTAGTCCAAACAAGGCATAGTCGGCTCCCCTTCCAACGTACTGGGCGTGTAAACTGGTAGGACCATGCACACAGCATATGAGGTTCCACGAGTAGATACAGAGAGATATAACTAGCACTAGAGTCACACGAGATCTAGCCTAGCCTAGGTGAGTGCAACTGGCCCATCCGAAGGTTGGTGCAACCCGCAACATGTGATCAATAACCAAGGAACTCGTTGTTCCACACACAAGGTGACACGTGGATGAGATTCGACCCTTTGATCCGATGTAAGAGTCAACCCGTAGATTAGTGCAGCCCAACCACGTGTCTCGAAGCAAAGAGGATCCACACTCTCGCTCGGTTCCTAAGGGGCACTAGAGAGTCACATCAATAACACGATAATGAAACACTCAACCACGAGTCCTAAAATAATAAGTGAGCTCTGTGACATTACTTCTTCGATGTCTCCCGGTGTCTAGCCTAGGGACAGACGTGGTTACACTTGTTTCAAAAAAATAATAATAATAACTGAGCTAGTTGTTCGTCTACGTGGTCAACACGATAACCGGGCCTAGTTATTCTAACGCTGAACATAACGAAAAAATAAACGAACCCTTAGGTGACAAAATAGAGAAATCGAGCATATAGTCATAGCACCACGTATACAGTCAACATGGAAGAAACCAATAAAATAGAATATGCATAAACCCAAGGCAATTCAATCAATCGAAAGGTTGAACAGATAAGCGGTTCATCACATATACGAGCAAAATATACAAATCGGGGAATAATGATACGAGAGCTACACACGATTCCATGCTACCACGAGTAATAATCAGTTCAAATAGTAAAATGTAACACCAACACATACATGAAACAAGTCATCTAACATTTAATTCTCGTAAAACCTAACATGCCACTATTCACGTGCTGTTAAGCCATAAACCTGGTTCATATTGAAACTCCTTACCTTCCCGACGACTTGACCGAAACACCACGAGAACCCACAAGCTAAACGACGAGTCAAAACAATGAAACTCGAGAGCACCTAAACATAGAAACACGAGTAAAAGTCAAAGAAACGAGCAATCGAAGCCGAACTAGCCAAAACGGAGCTCACCACACGGTCGAAAAACTAAGTAGGCGACGGGTCATCAGAAAATGGCAGAGGCGCATCACCACCAAACCCAACAAACCTTACCTCAAACTCTTCGTCTGGTTCTCCTGGTCACGGAACTGGTCTCGATTTTACGAACGGACTTCTCTAGCTTCACGAAACTACAAAAGAAAAAGCAGTTTTTAAAACCCTTTTCGCTGAAAAACTCCATGAAAAATGACAAATCATCCCTTGTTGCGAAGCCCACGAGTCCAAAACTGGTGAGCATGCGCCGAACGGAGCACCAGAACGCCAGAAAGCTAAGGTTGAAGACGGAGAAGAAACCCACCTTGCCGGAGCTCACCACAACTCGTTGTCGACGAGGAAACAGCGGCAAGCTAAAGGAGCTTGACCAGACGAAGAACCCGGCGGCAGAGAAGGCAAATGAGATGCTGCCGGAGACGAAACAGTTCGCCGGAATAGCCTGCACAATCACAAAACGCAGAAGGGATGGGAGAGAGATCAGATGCATACACGTGGCACGAGCTAAGTGCTTGGATCACTGGAGATCGACGGCTTGGATTGGAACTCCTTGGCTGCTTAATGGTCGACACGCGGCGAAAAGGGGCTGGGGAATCGATTTGAAAGAGAGAGAGATGCGCGAGAAAATGCTTGGGAGAGAGAGGAAAGCAACATTATCCTTTTAGAATATATTTAATTTCCATTTTAAGGTGTATACTTAAAATGCACCTAATATGAACTAATTTTTATTCCCTATAGGGCTGAAGGGGGATTTGGGGATTTATATTTCTATAGATTAAAGCAACTCCAACAGTAAGTATATTTATATATTTATAAGGTGTAAATCTCTTTAAAAAAATTTATAATTGCACACCCGATTTAAGGGTCTAATAATTTTCAAACCTTTATCTATTAATTTCAAATCAACCTCTATAGATATATAAAAGAATCAAATAATTAGGGATTTTAAATAAAATAGTTTCAATACTAAATTTAACTAACTCACTTTAACTTAATAAAATTAGGGGTGTCACATAAAAAGTTACAAATGAATAGTTATTTTGAGTAGTTTTAGAATAAAGGGTTATTTTGAATGACTATTTTGAGTTGTTAGAAATGAGTGATTATTTTGAATGATTACAATAGCTCGTTTGGATGTAGTTTTTTCGAAGAGTAATTGAAAAACTCATTTTAAAAATCGAGTTGAAAATCTCCATCCAAACACCCATATGTAAGAAATATAAAATAAAAAAACGATGTATTTTTAATTTGCACCCTTTCAATGAAATTTGAGTTTCAACTTTTTGTCTCTTCTGTAATTAATTATACCTAAACTTGATTGTTGCGTAATTATGGGGCTGAGGGCTAAGGAAAGTGGTGGCACTATTTTGTTTCTTTTGGTATTTTTTGATGTTTCCAACTTTCCATATCAAAATGCTGAGGCCAAACTATGGGGAAATTTGCAACTCATATAATTGTCAAAGATAATGTCACACTTAAGCATCCATTCGAGTGGATTGATTCAATTTAGAGTGGTCATCTACTCAAAAAATATTTTATGCGAATTTTTTTGATAGTTGAGTTGTGCACAAACTACCTTAATACTCATAGGTTAAAAAGAAATTTTTGGTTTCCATTAAACCAGTAAATTAGTAGAGAGGAGGATAACTTTTGTCACCCAATGCCATCACTAATTTTAATACGTAGGTCTCCAAGAGGTGGCACGGTGGTCAAAGACTTGAGTTTTAGAGATGTGTTCTCTTTAAAATCCTAGGTCCGAGACTCATTTTTTATTTTAATTTGTAAACATTTTTCGTGTCTCTATTCTTTTGATGTCTCTCGGTGTTTGGCTTAGTGACGAACATGGTTACTTCGAATATAGTGAAATAAGCTTCCAATTTCTCGGTTTTCGAAAAAAACATGTCAATAAGAGCAAAAACTTAATCGCTTAAGTCTCGATGATCAAGAAGGCATAAATTCAAATCTTTCACCTCAATAGTTGTGAAACTAAAAACAAAAAAAAAAAAAGTTTTAATGTCTTCCAAAATCTTCATATCTCCACGACTTTCTTGAATTTTTTAGATTTTATAGATTTTTTAAGAGGGAGATTCCCTCTTCTTCTTCAAAAGCCGTTGCAATTGTAAAGTAATAGATTTGGGTTGGATGTGTTTTCTCCTAAAGAATGGCGTTTTTATTGATTGAAAATAATAAAATTCCAAGCTTGGGCAACACATGTTAGGAAGTGCAAAAATTAACCAATTATAAAGGTTTAATTGGATACAATCAAAAGTTGGTGAAAATCGATACAAGATGGCATGTTTCTATGTAAAAACTGATTTTTTTTTTTACTTATATCAAATGAATTAAATTAATGTAATGGTGTATTTATTGAAACTATTAATTTGATATACTTATTTAATTGAAATAATTTAGCATAAAATTTCAACTTTCCTTAATTAATGCATCATAATTAGGGGTGTACGAAAAAACCGACAACTCGAGCAACTCGGACTACCCAACCCAACCCAAACCGTAAGGATTCTGTTATAATTTTTTTGGGTTGGGTTATGATTTTATAGTTTTTGTTGGGTTGGATTGGTTCTCGGGTTAGTTAATTTTTGGCTCGTTCAACCCAACCCAACCCAAACTAAGAATATTATATATATATATATATATATATTATGTGTGTATAAGATGGATTCTTAACTACTTGTAAGCCTTCTAAAAACATGTCATCACTAATAAATTATGTAATAGGTTGAAGTATATCATAATTTTTTTTAAACCTACTTATGAGCCTATGAGTTGAATCTTAAAGAGAAAAAATAATAGTAATATAACCCAAGAATCCAACCCAACCCAACCCAACCCAAAAATATAAGGTTTGGTTGGGTTGAGTAATGCATAGGATTGGACGGGTTGGCAAAAAGTTGGGTTGGTCCAAAAAATTCATACTCCTACCCAATCGAGACTATGAACACCCCTAATCATAATTATATATAAAAAAAATATCAAATAAACTCATAACAGAGACAAAAAAATCATTTGTTGTTATGACGGTTAACACTTCCAAATGTAGAACCAAACTCAGCAATCAATGGTTTCCAACAATCTTATTCTTAAACATCTATTATTTTCAAACATATAATAATAACTGTCGTTCAAGAAAAATGCATCATAAGAAAGGGGGAAATCAAATTTAGATTAGACAATGTGTCTTAACTTTCCGTGATAATAGTCGAGGTGCACATAAGCTGGTCCGGACAGTTACGTATTTAGAAAAAAAAAAAAAAAATGTTCTTATCTATACCCTATGAGGATCATCAAGACATAATTTACCTGAAATAACTGCCTTTAGAAGAGAAATGTCACATTACATAGGACAGTAATCTGAAAACTTAAAAAGGTTATTCCAACTTGAAATATCAAGCTGGAATATTATTGATTCCAGAAATATTATCAAGTCGAAAGAAGAAAATCAAAGAATGTAATGCAAAACTTATTGATACGTGACATTTGGAACATATAATTCGCATCAAAACACCAAATTTGGACTCATAAATTATTTCACAGAAAGCACCATGGTAGAGTGGAAACCAGTTCTTCCATCATGCAGCATCTTGACTGAAAAGGCTTTTTCGGATCTGCCAATTAAAAATGCACCAGTGAGTACTCTAAATGGAACAACAAAATAACCATCGACAAGAATTTACTGAGCTTGCGTGCACCTCGACTACTGTCACGGGATATACCGTCTGATCCTACAACATTTGGATGTCAAGGAAACTCGTAGGAAATTAATTCCTGGGTAGGTGGCCACCATGGTTTGAACTCATCTCCTTAAGCACTCCAAGACCCTCTTTCACCACTTGAGCCACCTCCACGATAATTTTAGTGAAGTGTTGATAAAAGAAAGACAATGCAGGCAGCCCAAAAAAAAATGTATTTGTACCTTTTTATCAAAATTATAAAATCCCCAAATAAAGAATCGGTATCTTTCTAAAGGTTAAGAAAAGGTGAGGTAGGA
Organism: Sechiopsis laciniata; assembly: GCA_037833695.1. Taxonomy (NCBI): domain Eukaryota; kingdom Viridiplantae; phylum Streptophyta; class Magnoliopsida; order Cucurbitales; family Cucurbitaceae; genus Sechiopsis; species Sechiopsis laciniata. Next base: position 9,548 of record JBBMKA010038747.1, on the reverse strand, counting down.
GCACAAAAATGTGCCTTTGAAAGCCAATTTATAAAGTAACGGAATCATGTTGTCGCATTTATACATATATTATAAGTCGACCGTCAAAGGACTAAGCCTATAATTGGTATGTATCCTCGACCTAGAAGTTGTAGGTTTGAATTCTCTAATCCTCATATATTGTTTGTAGTCAGATGACTAGTCTTGTGAGAATAGTCGAAGTGCGCGTAAGCTAGACCACACACTAATGGATATAAAAAAAAAATCATTGACGTATGAAATTTACAAAAGAGATGAACATCCATAGATTATAGAAGACTTTACCAATTTGATTTATTAAAAGGGAAGTGAAGTGTAAGAAGAAAAAATACTAGATGCTTTACTCAAGAGATGACATAATTGTTGAGTCATGATTTTGCGAATGTCCATCAAAAGAAAAATCAATATTAATCAAAGATAAAACAACTTGACAGGAGTTTGAACCTAGGCCTTGTCGTCAAGCAAAATAAAAATAAAAATAAAATCTTTTCTCTATAAAAACGACGCATGACATTGAGTTTTTCAGATACCCACTAAGCATTTGGTAATGTATTTAGCACTCAATAATAGACAGAAGGGTATAGTAGAGAAGAGAAAGTACCTCTGGAAGCTTTTTACGAAACACAACATCCAACCTAGCATCAAGGGTGTTCTCACAGACAATCTTCCCGTCTCGAGATGCCAATACTACACCTCCAGAGCTAAACGATCAAAACTTAATATTAGAAGTGTTTAAAGATATTTTCTTGAATTTTCAAAGAAAATTTACAAAGGCAAAAAAAAACTTAATATTAGAAGTGTATACAGAACCAAAAGGCAAAAAAAAAAAAAAAACCTTACAATACAATGCTTCTATACAATTTACAAAGGGAAAATTGTCAAGAATATTCCTCTTCAATTTCATACATTGTATACTGTTTCGAAATTTATATTAAACACTCCAATTTGCAAAATCTACCAACTGAATCTTTCTATAAATTTAGACTGTTAGTTTTTAACTATCGGTAAACATGAGCTTAAGTAGAACATGTCATCCGTACCATTTCTATCAAAAAAAATTTGGATATGAAACATGATAAACTTTATTAGAGTAGTTTACTTTATTTCACAGATTTGAAAATGAAACCATGGACTGTTTAAAACTAATGTCTAAATACTAAATAGAAGGGTACAATCTACAAATTGTTACGAAAAACAGGAGTTAATTAGTTACATTTCTTCTAAAAGAAGTGTGTGCCTACCGTCAGGGCAGTAGTTAGTTATCACCTTGACAAATAAAATATATGGCAGGCAAAGTATGCATAAGTTAACTGATCGCATAATTTATCAATTGCTGAAATAAATTATAACCGTGTATAATTTATCCAAACACTAACGAAGTTTCAGAAGCAGTAGCATTCTAACAAATTAAATCCTATAAAAACTAAAAGGCAGGAAAATTGTTCCAATAAGGATTACCAAAAAAGACCGTGCTCATGGTGATGGCTTGGACCAGGTGGAAGATGGACACGGTCAATAATGATCTCTGGCTCATGAACTTTAGCTTTCTCGGCATATTCAGACGCTGCTGAACCCAGCACAGACTCCACCAAATTGAGGTCATTTTTGCGGCATCGCAATAAAACAGCTGGCTCTTTCAGTCGAAGCAAGCTCTATAAAAGAAGAAACAAACTTGAGGCACAACACAACTAGTATATCTGTCAGCATATTTATCCCATACCTACCAAAATCTTAACAGGAAGATCAACCTCCACATGAATTCTAGGCGTCAACCATTAACAAACAGATGAGAAAAGAAAACTCAATCGTCATCTATCAGGATGATATGTAATTCAATTTGATGCCTAAAAGATAGAGAATTATATCCAGCACGAGTTCTGCAGAAATTTGAAGTTCCTTATTACCTAAGCACAAATTTTTCGTGTAAAATTCTCTTTCATGAACTTATAACCTCATCAATAACAAACAATAAGCAGCTCACTCTAAAGTTTAAGAAACAGCAAACAATCACAAACGCAGCAAACTCCATGACTTTTAACTTAACTAAATCAAATAATCAGAAATTCTTTAATGTGGATGAGATTTGGGATTTACCAACCTGAACAATGAGATCCTTCAGAAGATTTTTGTAGAGATTGTCACTTCCGCTTATATTCAGAAGTTCCTTAGATGCTGCATCTTTCATAGAGTTCACTACATCATCCTGTGCTTGCAGAACTTTGATCCGAGAAGCATTGAGCTGCATGGAGTACTCGCTGGAACAAAGCATCAATTATACAAAGATGTAATTCAGCAACAACAAACTTTTTAAATCATAACAAAGGCAAAAAGAAAAAAAATAAAGAAAAAGATCTTTCAAGCAATAGAAAATTGTCCACCATAACAAACCAAGCCAACTCAAAAGTATAAATAATGAAGGGAAAATTATCTTTTTAGTCTCTAGGTTTGGGATGCAGTTTCAATGGTCCCTAGGTTTCAAAATTGAACACTTTTACCCCTGACATTTCAATAATGCTCACTTTTAGTTAGTCCTGATGTGCTATTTTAGTTTGCTTTTAAACTTATTGTCTATTAAAAATTAAATTCACGTAAAAACTAAAATAATCACTTCATCAATGTATTGAAATTTAAAAATCAGTCTAATCATGATTTTAGTTAACATTTTGGTATGTAACTAACAATTTTGTTATCTTAAAGGCTAAAATTGAGCATTAGTGAAGTGTTCAATTTTGAAACAAATAGGCCAAATTAGAACTAGTTCACAAACTTGGGAACTAAAAAGGTATTTTTCCCAACTAATGAAACTCTGATAAGCAAACTATGAGGAAAAAGTCAAAATAATTACATCTTTTTCCGAATTTCAACTTGCTTTTCCTTCTTCTCGTACTCTTGCCTGATCTTCTTCTTCTCAGCCTCAACCAGCTGCAGCTTTTCAATATTGAATTCCTGCAATAGGAAAACAAAAAATCCATTTGTTATGTTCAATAATCAAGAAAAACACATATATAGCACATACGAAACCTAGAATTTGTGAAGGCATACAAAACCGAAAACAGAACAACGCGGATAACTAGGTATTTTGTGCAACGATGAACACTGAAGAAAAATATAAAGTAAAATCGGGCGATCTAGAAGCGAAAATCAGTAGAAAACAAAGAAAATAGCGAAAAAAATTGGCAGAAACATACTTCTTCAGCGGAGACGGAGATCTCGTTGGCCTTTTCCTCAGCTTCCTGGCGGATGAACCTCACCATCTGCTGGATCTGCTTGGAAACATCAGCGTCATTCATCTTGCCGACCTCTTGAATCTAATCGGAGAAGATCCAAACTGTGCGATTCAAACCTACAATTCCGATTTTGCCTGGTGATGAAAAATTCAGTAGAGATTAGAGCGTGAGAGATTGGATCAGGAATTACGTACCGAGAGAGAGAGAGAGAGAGAGGAGCAAAAACCAGAGAGTGAAAGAGATTGTGAGATTTGGAAGAGGAGGGCCCCGCTGAAGGTTTGCAACGTCATACAAAATAGTTGGGGGAATAAATATGGCTCCAATTTTATATAGATATCGAAACAGAGGAATAAATATCGATTCTCGAGATTAAATTGTTAATTTTAGTTTTAACACCAGTTTTCTATAATCTAATCTATTGGTTCTTTTTAGGTGTTTTTTGCTTATTAAAATTCTGAATAGAAGAACAAATTTGTTTTTTTGATATCTCCACTATTACGGTCAGTTGCTCGCACCTCAATCCTCCAACATTTGAATGTCAAGGAAATTCGTAGGAAATTAATTTTTAGGTAGGAGGCTATCTAAGTTGAATCTTTCACCTTTTAATTCTTCAACGCCCTCTAGATCACTTAGTCACTCCATAATAGTTGAATAAGAGAATAATTTCAATTTTTGTAAAATAGAGGTTATCCATCTCTCTGTATATAATTAAAAAGGTACTCAAACACATTTTTAAAATGATTGTTCTAAATTTACGAATCTATCACGAAAAGAATCTTCAAATTAAGTCCTAGATTTTCTATTGAGGTTTTAATTCTCACCTCTCTCAAACCCATTGATCTAAAACTAGCCTCGCGGGACCGGCACGTGTCCCAAGACTTGAACTTATGAGACAATAAGAGATTTTATAATTAAACTCACTCGTGAATTTCAAATTTGAGACTTCTAAATGAGCATAACTTGGAGACCCAAGTCTTTACCGAGGAGTCCATATTAAGATTAATGCAGATTTTGGCTTCTAACACATCCATGCCTCATAGAACTTAGCGAGTAAATTAGGATACGATGATTTCAATGCTAGTATTTGTGCTTCTCTACATTAATTACTTGGTTGGAACCTTAGATTTTCATTTAAAAAAAAAAAAAGGAGCAAATTTAATCTTCAACTTTGTTTATTTGTTTGTATAATCTTAGTTAAATTACAAGTCGAATCTTAACTTTCAAGGTTGTCTAAAAGGTCATGAAAATATGTAATATCAAATATGTCTCTACACTTTCAATTTTGTTTTTAACAAGTCCTTGACATATTTGAAATATTTGTCTACCATATTATGTCCAATATATTTTTAAAAAAAAATTTAAATGGTAATAAAAATGGTAGAAAAGGTCGAGGATCTATTTTAAACAAAATTAAAGATTTATTGGACACAAAATTTAAAGTTTACGAATCTATTATATAATTTTTTTATGATGAGTAATTAGGAGCTTTATTTCCCTATATCTTGAGTACCTCTGCCCATTTCAAAGCTTGAACTTGATAGGCTTAAATTTGTGATCTCTGAGTTAGGACGGCTAAGGGACTCCAAAACCTAAAGTAACTTTTAAAAGTTTGGAGATTAAATCAACACATATCTAAAAGCTTATGATTTCTTTGATAATTTTTGAATTTTTGAATTTTGTGTGTGGTTTTCCAAAATTTCTTATCATTGTTTTCATCTCTCTTAGCAAAATTCAAAACAAAAAAGGTTTTTTCAAGCAATTTTTGTAGTCTTCAAAACTTAGTTTGAATTTTGAAAATAGTTGGTGGAAGTAGTATTTATAACATTTATATTTCAGATCTAAGAGCATTAGAGACTAAACTTATAATCTAACTTAAAAAAGTTTGCAAAATGTTTTTAAGTTTTTGGCAAAATAGTGTTAAAATGTTATAGCTTTTCTAGTCTGTAAATTGCAATGTATTTAATATGTTGGCATGTGCAACAGGCTTTGAATGAGATAAAAAAACTGACGAGAGTTAAGAAGATGATCCAAGCAGCAGCACCAAAAATGCAGCTTTTTCTTATATGGCGTCGATTGTGGACTTGGTTGCGTAGGCTTTGTTTGATAACGACCTCGTTTTCCATTTTTTATTTCTTAGTTCTTGTTTCTTGTTTCTAGATTTTTTAGATTAAGAAACAAAAATGTGTTTGATAACTGTTTCTGTTTCTTAAAAAGAATAAAAAATGGAAACAAAATTTATTTGATAACAATTTCTTACTTCTTGTTTTTTTTTTTTTTAATACATTTTAGTTTGCAATTATTTTTTATAATTTTTAAAAAGTTAATACATGTAGTATAAAAATATATAATATGCATTAAAAATTTATTATAAAAAGTTTTTTTTTTTAAATAAACAAAAATTATATGATTTAACATAAACAAATATTTTGTAAAACAAAGTACAAATAAATTTTAATTCAAATTAAACAACAAATTTAAAATATTATTTCTCACTAAATCATTCATATGAAATGATGTCGACTCAAATATATGACGATTATTACTTTTGAAAACAATGTTATTTTCAAAAAATAATGTTATTGTAAATTATAAAAGTAACATCAAATGTATATTGAGGGAAAAAACTAGAGTAATTTGTTAACGAATGATGCATCATATTTATTTAAAATTAATAAAAATTTTGATACATAAATTAATATTATCTTTCACAAATATTCGTCTAAAATAACGTTGACTCAAAACTAGAGTCAAACTAATTGAATTTTATATATATATATATATAGTGAAATAAGGGTAACCACGTCCGTCCCTAGGTCAAGTAGACATAATTTAATTATATATTACTCAGCAAATACTATACATGTTAAAATTACAATAAGAACAAATATAAATTTAAGTGGAAAAATTTATGTATTACTTCAAAATTTTAAAATTAATAAAATTAATAAAAATTACAAAAATTAAAATTAAAATTTGTATATAAACATAAGAAGGAAATATTTATATAAAAAACGAATGAAAAGAAATTAAAAAAATATAAGTATAATATTTATATTTTTTTTGAAATATAAAATTTATATTGCAAAAAAAAAAAAAAAGTCTCCACTAGAATTTGAACCTCTGTTGTTGTTCAAAAGTTAAATTTTGGAGTTGGCTTGAACATCAACACGCCCAATTTTCTTTTAATATATATATCAAACTAAGTTTCAGGTTTAAAAAAAAAAAAAAAACGGAACTAAGTGAAATTAGTTTTTGGAGTTTCTCACTTTTTCATATAATTTAAGAAATGTTTTTTTTTAATTAGGGAACAAGAAACGAGAACAATTACCAAACATGCTCGTTTCTCAAAAAATAAGAAATGGAAACGAGAATGTTATCAAACGAGCTCGTAGTTTTTTATACCATGGGGTAAGTCATTTCTGACCGGTACATTGTAAGTTTAAAAAATAACCTTTCTCATGCTTGCTTGTTGCATACACAACTCATTAATATGAGCAGTTTTGAAGAGGACTTCCGAGAATTAAGAGACGATGAATTTAATTTATAGAGGCCACCAACCTAAAAATTAATTTTCTTTGGATTTTTTTATATCTAAATGTTGTAGGATCAGATGATATGTTCCATAACAATAATTGAGGTGCACCTAAATTGGACAGGACAATAATAGATATAAGAAAAAATGTAAAAACTTACCTACCCATGAGTATGTTTCTTCATTTCCCACACGTTTTATTTATTTTTCAATGTTTCTTAATTTTATTTAAAAAAATTAAAATACGCATGACAATAAATATATTCATTCTACACATTTATATAGGTAAATTTTGCTCCTTTTATGGTTGAAAAAAGCAATGACCAAACTATTGTAATGTTTTGAAAATCGCGTATTACTCATTATTCATTTGAAAATGGACCATATTTTTACCTCATGAGTTGTTGACTAAAAAGGACTTTTTTAGTACATAAGATTTATTTGGAAATCTTGTGAATTGTGGTAAATTAGGAAAAATGATTTTATATTATGTGTGTGTGAGATAAAAATTTATCATCAATTTGATTTTTATGGTGTTCGAGAAATGACGCACCTTTATCTCATACTACTACTATAAAACTGAGATATAATGATTATATAGAAAAGTATCACAAACATTTTAGATGATATTTTTCTACAATCATTATATCGCACATCATCTATTCTCTTTAGTTGACATTTTTTTTATAAGTGTCATTCAAATGTCATAGATGATACTTCTTTACAATCATTGTATCACACATTATTTATTCTTTTTTAAATGACACTTTCTAGCAAGTGTCATTGAAATACTTTATATGATACTTTTCTACCATCATTAATTTTTATTTCATGACACTAGTTTTTTGTCACCAATGAGCAACATATGACATATATAATTAGGTCATGAATGCATTATCACGACACCTAAACATTATCAATAAATATTATTTATTGACACTTATTTTTAATCACCAAATAATCAAACATTAGAAAGAGGAGGAGTTTTTGTAAATTACTCTCTTTATTATCAATTGATTTTGAGATGCAATTATATATTATTTGATATGGTACCATTACTAGAGCTCATTAAATTTAAGTGGAGATTTGATTCAATCCAACCATTACAAAGTCACATCCAACTCAAAATAGATGAATTTAAAGAGATATCATTTTGAAAGGCATATGGGAGATTCTCATTTTATCCCACGTTAAAAATGTGAAAGAATTTCACCATATTTATAAGAATTACATATTATTACTTTTACATTAAACTTAATGTTATTTAAGTGGAGAAAGCATGCGTGAGTAGAAAAAAATTTCTCCACCTAAATGAGGTAATTCTTTAAGTGTAATTTAATAAAGTTTTTTTTTTTTTTTATTCATTTTTAGAAGCAAAGTTATGGTAAGGGGAATGAAAATGGAAATGGAGGCTAAGGATATGTGTTGTCATTTTCTGTTTCAGCTTTTCATTTGCTATGATCATAAACCTAAATGCTCTTTCTTTTTTTTGTTCAATTAATTATTATTATTCTAAATATATATATATTGTTATGAGTGAAATTCGTGGCCAAGACCTAATGAAACTCATGAGCTCAATTACACGAGGTTCGATCCAAAAACGGGCTCGGCCCAATTCACAAGCCCAAATCTTATTTTTAGGGCTACGCAGAAAGACCTACATGCCTATAAATAGTCAATTGAAACTCTAACAAAAGTAAGCTATTCTAAACCCTACAAACAACTCCTCTACACTTTTTGACCTATACTGACTTAGGCATCGGAGGCTCCGGGCTCCGTGGCTCACACCACACCGGTGTCCAGTTGATTATTGTTTTGCAGGTATTCGTCCCAACGAAATACAAATTCACAGTTAATCTCGAAGACCAAATTTTGGCATCAACAATTGGCGCCGTCTGTGGGGACGAGTTCATGCTTTACCAAAAAACTACAATCATTTTCTGACGCCGCACTTCACCATTGAAGATGAGTATGGGTCATAGTAACCGCTTGCCAAAAATTCAATCAGATGAGGAGAGGGCTCCTAGGAGGATATCCACGCGAAAAACTACCTCTAATATAGGGCACGACACACTCGCGGAAGGAGTGACACAAGCCGCTGCAACAGGCTCGACGACACAAAGGTAACCGCATTTTTTTTTCTTCATAAAAAGTTTCACGTAGGTTCGGTATTTCGACATTTTTTATTGAACCATCCGTTGGTTTGAGCTGAAATTTTAATATGTTGTTCGCAACTCCAAGATCTTCAATCTGAACGGTGGAGATCGAGTTTAGAATTTTCTAAAGTTAGATTGGAGAGTACTCTAAGGGAAAAATAGAGCAGAAAAAGGGTTCCGCGCAGATTTAGTATTTCAGCGTTATTGAATTAATGAACCGTCGGATCGAATTGAAATTTTAATATGTTGTTCCCAACACAAAGATCTTGAATCTGAACGGTGAAGATTTTGTTTGGAGCCTTCTACGATAAAGTACAAGAACACAAGTGAAGAAAAATAGAGCGGCGTAAGAGCAGAAAAAGGGGTTCTGCCCAGGCTTGGTATTTCGGCGTTTTCAATATAATGAACCGTCACATCAAGCCGAAATTTTAATATTTTGTTTGGCACTCAAAAAGCTTCAATTTGAACGGTGGAGATCGAGTTTGGAAGTTTGAAACTTTTTAAAGCCAGATTCAAGTACACAAGTAAAGAAAAATATGGTCGCGTTACAGATTGAAAAAGTTTGGTGTCACAAAGTCCCTAAGGCACCTAGGCGCCTATGACACAAGCAAGTCT
>JBBMKA010038727.1:0-22275 GCA_037833695.1 Sechiopsis laciniata | reverse complement strand
AAAAATAAATAAAACAACTCTAAAGTATCCAACATGTTCAAGTTCAAGCAAAGTACACAGAAAGCCTCTAAAATAAAACGACCATTTTCTAAAATGGAAAACTTGTGTGAACTAGTGCTTAAGAAAACGTATCAATCCCAATAGAACAGAACTAAATTTTCCTCTTAGTGTTCATCAATCGTATTTTCTCCCTATTGCAAGAGCAATTGAACTGCACCTTCGTTCAACCTAGTTTCAACATAAAGAATTGTGGCCTTATAAATTCACATTGTTTAACTGATGAACCAACTCTTTGAAGTGTCTCCATGATATTCCTCACGTTAATTGAAGAACCAGCTCTAACTAGCCAATGTAAATCGAAAAACAATAATTAGCAAAATCTGTAATTTTTTAAAGGAAAATTCAACTATAGAGATAGAACCCAAGATTGGAGAAAAAGATGATTATTAACAACAAAAAAAAAAAGGCAAAAAATTGATGAAAACCTAATTCTTCAAATCACAGTGATAAAAGAAGGAGGCTGAGGCACGATAGGAGCCAATAAGAAAAGATGGAGGTAGAGGCAAGTTAGGCATTGAGCGCTAGTGCTTAAGAAAAACACGAAAGGAAGAAAGCGAGATATAAACGAGTTAACAACATTTGGGAAAGGGAATCGCCTGCAAAGTGGTGGAAAATCAAACGCTACTGGAATCAATGGAACTAACACCAAAAGTTAAAGAAGATGTCAGAAAATTACTCAACTCTAAACACCTATTCTTTAGAGAAATGTGCGCTTACCAGAATGTCCGCGTGTGAATTACTTGTCGTGATTGGTAATTGTGACGAAATTGACTCCTAAGATGTGGTTTGAAGATCGTCTGCGTGTGAATCCCCCTTCTCTCGCCTCTTTCTCCTTCGATCGTTCCCCTAACCACGCTGAAATGGAAGTAGGGATTTTGAGCAAAACAAAATCGTTCTTCCCCTCTTCTTTAACTTCCACCTCACCCACATTTTGCCCTAGCTGTCATTCCCCTTCCATTTCTTTTTTTTTCTTTAATAAACTCACAAACTTTTATATATATATTCACATATAAAATACACAATAATATTTATATCTTTCTTTCTTTCTTTTTCAAATCTTACATAAGTTTTTTTTTTCTTTAATCTATTTTTTAGGACAGTTATATAAATCTCATAAATTTATAAAATATTTTTTAAAAAATTAAATTTTCTATGATAATTATTAATTGTCATGAAATTTTTATAACTTAAAAACTATCAAATATTTTTCTAAAAACGCGTATTTTTAGTTTTTATGACAGTTTTTTGAATTTCTACTTGTTTTTTGTTATATTAACCATGAAAAGTTTAATTTGTAGTAGTGACCTCAGCATGTGGGGACCGACCTACCTGCATACGACATCCCATAATGCATGCAAGCTCACCGACAGGCATCCCTCCGCGCCATCATCTGTCACAGTGGCCTCATCTAGTAGGTATCGGGGTGAGGCGAGTCATGACTGCTCTCTTTCCCCCGTACTGGGTCTTTATAGTAGGTATCGGGGTCAAGCGAGTCATGAGTGGCTCCTCTTCCCACATACTACAACGAAAAAACAATTGAAACCATGCACAAGGCATATGGGGTTTCACGAGTATAACACAGAGATATAACTAGCACTAGAGTCACACGAGATCTAGCCTAGCCTAGGTGAGTGCAACCACCCCACCCGAGGGTTGGTGCAACCCGCAACGTGCGCTCAACAACCAAGGAACTCGTTGTTCCACACATAATGTGACACGTGGATGAGATCCGACCCCTTGGTTGGATGTAAGAGTCAACCCGTAGGTTAGTGCAGTCCAACCACATGTCTCGAAGTAAAGAGGATCCATATCCTCGCTCGATTCCTAAGGGCAGCGAGTCACATCAAAAACACGATATGGATCACACAATAGGAATACTAACAGGGGTGAGCTAGCTACTCCACTAGGTGGTTAAAGCGATAACCGAACCTAGTTGTTCTAACGCCGAACATAATCAAACCAAACTAAGTATGAGATAACAGATTACTTCAATCAAAATCCTTAGGCGGTAAAATAGAGAAACCGAGCATATAACCATTGCAGCACGTATACAGTCAAACATAGATGAAACAAACAACAACGAAGCATGCATAACCCCATTCATGAGCTACCTAACACATTAGGGCATTTTGGTCATAATCACTACATGCATTATCCTAGGCAACTTAGTCATTCAAAAGATCAAACAGATAAACAGTCCATCACGTATACAAGCAAAAGGTACGATTCAGGGAATGACGATACAATCACATGAGCACAACAAACAGAGACTTTACTGTTTACGAGCTTCACTATGATTCCAAGTTATCACGAGTATAATCAGTTCAATCAGAGTTACAACACCAACACAAACATGTGATAAGTCATCCAACATTCATTTTCCGTAAATCCTAGCAAGTCCCTATTCACATGCTTTTAAGCCACATAATCTGGATCATAATGAAACTCCTTACCTTTCTGATGACTCGACTGAAACACCAAGAGAAAACACAAGACAAGCAATGAATCTCGAGAGTCGCCTAAACGATGAAACATGAATAGAAATCAATGAAACTAACAAACGAAACATAACGAGCTAAAACAGAGTTCACCACACGAACGAGGATGGAAAACTAAGCTAACGACGTGTCGCCGGAGTGCGACAGCACGTCGCCGGACAAAGGTGGTGGCAGCAGCGGTCAGCGGCACGCCGCAACAAAAGAAAACGGGTCATACCTCTTTCTCTTCATCTAGTCGCCCTGAGCACATAATTGGTCTCGGAATCGCGAATAGACCTCTCTAGCTCCACGAAACTAAGAAATAAGAAATGTGTTTCAAACTCTATTAAAACTAGCAAACCTTACCTTGTTTTGAAGTCCTCGACGCCCTGAGCACGGAACTAATCTCGAAATCGCAAACAGAGTTCTCTAGCTCCATTAAACTGAGAAATAAGAAATGGGTTTAAAGTGGGTTTGAAGAGAGAGTGTGTGGCTAGAGCTTGAAGAAAGGAGAATAAATATGAAAAATAAAGGTTTTGCAACATTTTATTTATATTAAATACATTTTCCCTTTTTTGTGCATAAAACCTCAACCCTAATTTAATTTAAAAGCCACCAATTCCATAACTCCATTTAAATTCCTCCATCAAATATATATATAAGAAGTTAAAATTTATTTAAAAGTAAAAAAACCTCATTCAACAATTATTTATCTTTAGACCTTGTGAAAAATAATACAATTTTTGGGATTCTAAGGTAATTTCCATTAAATTTTCAAGAAAACACATAGTTATAATTAAAAGAACTAAGGTGTTACAAGTGATCACTTATATGAGATTTTTTGGGAGATGTCCAAAAATAAAGTGGGTGATTCTCAACGTGGACAATATCGTATCAGTGTGGTGGTTTGTTGTTCCTAACCTACTTTCCAATAAAATCTAGACCCCGATTCGATCATCTTCATCTTCATCTTCTTTCTTCCCACTCCATTGGGATTTTTTCCTTTTTTTTCTTGCTCATTGATGAGCTTCAATGGCGGCGTTTTCTTTTTCTATTAAATTTAATATAGTGTTAATTTTTAATATAGTGTTATTTTTTTTTTTTTTTAGTACAAGTTGGAGGAAGGGGATTACAAATACTGATTCCAAGAATCGAACCTGTGACCGTGGAGTGGAAATGGATTAACACCAAACCAGATAACTAATCGTGCCACCGACCCATTCGATAATATAGTGTTAATTGTAATATTTATAGTGTGTGTAAAGTAGACCCTACATTCACAGATAAAAAAAATTTAACAAGATTCCAAACATATTACATATATACTAGCTATTGGAGATAAAAGTACATTAAACAACCATCTAGTGTACTTTTCTCGGAAAATTGTAGAGACTAGCCTTAAAATATGGAGTTTGTAATAATTACATTCTAAACTATGAATTTGATGAATTGACGTCCATATAGTGTTAATTGTAATATTTATATGATCATACATCATGAGTTTTGGAAGCGTCCTATCTTTTCAATTTAAGAATCTCCACGAGCCCTTTATACCTTCTCATCTTTAACCCTAGGTCCTTCCCCACCAGAGTTTTTCTACCATCCCTTTCTTTCATCTATGCTTTCTCAAAAAGAGCTCTTTCATCCACATAATGCTCTTCTAAGTGTACGATGTCGAATTTGTCACATTTGTTTTCAGGAAATCGCCATCTTTGAAATACTTCTCTTTGAAGACCTTGAAGAACAAGTTGTTTAGGTTTCTAACCAGCCTCCATCTACGCTTCACCAAAAGTGTCTGGTTGAAATGATTTAAGTTTCTAAAGCCCATATCCTCACTCTTCTTACGAACCCCCTATTTATTCCAGCTCAACCAATGCATTCTTTTATCATTGCCCGCCCTACCCGCCAACATGCCCTCAAGCTCTTCGATGAAAGATTTTGGGAATTTGAAATAACTCTCATCACATAGATTAGGATTGCTTGCGCCACTACATTTGCCCTCCATTATAGTTCTAAGATTGCAACCCCAAAATTGACTCATCTTCGACTTTAAAGATTTCTTGTTTCTAAAAAATTCGTATTTTGTTTAAAAAGAAAAATAAACATTGCATGTCATGATAGAACCATATTTTTTTAGAAAATTTAAAAGTGTATGTCATTAAAGTCCAAAAAAGTACATTTTGTTTATAGTGTCTCTTTATCCCAAAAAAAAACATTTTGAGGAAAAGTAAAATGGCAAGCCCACACCAGAAGGAAGAGGATATCATTTCCAAATTAACATCCAAATAATGATATTATTTCTAAAATAATAGTAGTTAAATGAATATTAAAAATCAAAGATTATAGGTTTAAAATTGTTGAGAATACAAAAAAAGTGTTGTAGAATCCAACATTGGTTAAATAAGGGGTAGATCTTGAGTTTATAAGGGAAGACAAACATCTTCATTGGTATGAGCCCTTTTGAGAGATGTCCAAAAGCAAAGTCATGAGGGTCTAGGCCCAAAGTGGACAATATCATACCATTGTGGAGATTCAAATTAGTTTGTCGTCTCTTAATAAGTGGTACCAGAGCTGTGCTCCTAACTTAGCCATATCGGAAGAATCTCGAGTATGAAACAAATATTTGTGAGCCTCAATATGGGGTATGAAATAGTCATGATGAAAATCCGTGGTTGAGACGCTTTATGTGTGCTCCGGTGGGAGTGCTTCTGAATGTGCTCGTGATCGAGCATCTGTGAACTCCAGTGTGAAGTTCTTCTGAAATAGTTGCCTCAGTGAGGGGCAGCTGCTGTCCCTCAAACAAAAATCGAATAGATCCGTGATTGTGCTTTACGGTTTGTTCAAATGTAATTCAGAATGGTTTGAGTAAAGGTGTGCACAAGTGTAACTCGGAAATGACTATTAGAGACGCTCGCATGTGATACTTTGTTCGAGTGGAGGATTGTTGGGAATACAAACAAAATGTTGTAGAATCCCACATTGGTTAAATAAGAGGTAGATCTTGAGTTTATAAGAGAAGACAAACATTTTTATTGGTATGAGACATTTTGAGAGATGTCTAAAAACAAAGTCATGAGGGTCTAGACTCAAAGTGGACAATATCATACATTCGGGTTAGTTTGTGGTGAATTTGTTATAATTTTTTTTGTCAAAGAAAGACCTTATTTTATTTTTATTTTATTTTGTTGGAGAATCTCCCGTGTGCTGTTGGCCTCGTTTTTGAAGAGGATTATATTGTTTTTAAAAAAAGTTATTTACCCAACAACTGTCAAATAATTCAGTTTATTCCTTTATTTAATTAATTAAACATAACAAGTTCGTGATCAAAGCAAACAAATCCAGTATAT
Organism: Sechiopsis laciniata; assembly: GCA_037833695.1. Taxonomy (NCBI): domain Eukaryota; kingdom Viridiplantae; phylum Streptophyta; class Magnoliopsida; order Cucurbitales; family Cucurbitaceae; genus Sechiopsis; species Sechiopsis laciniata. The sequence goes on along the minus strand of JBBMKA010038727.1, from coordinate 16,391 downwards.
TATTCTTAGTTTCTGTGTGATCCGCAGATATATATTGATAAATATTATAGCCTGATTGGGACAAATAAATTCAGCTGTGCCCCATATTTACAAGGAAACCCGTGATCCACTTAAATATATAAAATAGCATTATATCACATTGAGCCTTCCGTGGTTGACGTTTCAAGAGAGGGCTTAGATTAAATTTAACCATTTATTTTTTAATAATTACTACAACAAAAATGTTATTAAAAAATCAACTAAAAATATTAAAGAAAAAACATTTTAGTTAGAATTTAAAAAAAGATAAAGAAAAAACAACGCTACTGAAATAATGAAAGAAAGAAATCACGAAAGTTTTAAAAAACAATAATAAATAAATAAAATCGAAAATGTCAAAGAAACAAAAACAAAAAAATAAATTCGCGGGCCCACGCGCCAAAGATATTCTCGTGCATGGGATCGACTAGGGGTGATTTCAGTTCGGTTTTTGTCGGTTTTGTACCAAACCGACAACCGAACCGATATCTTCAGTTTTCAAAAAATCAGTGTTCAATAAAGTATAGAACCATTGGTTCGGTTTTTAATTGGTTCGGTTCGATTTTGAATCCAATCCGATGTCCAATTTTTTTTAATATATCAAAAACATTTTTCTTAAAAAATCTCATAAACAACAATATTTTTAAAGTATTTTTGAACTTATTAAAAATTATTTAAGGATGTTTTTTACTTGAAATGGAAGGGAATTAAGAAAATCTTCAACAATTTAGTAAATCTTCAAAATAATGGAAGGAAAATGATTTTATATGACTTATTGACAAAATATATATTTATTTATAATCTCAAAAAATATGTGCATATATATTTTGGTTTGGATCGGTTTTTATTGATTTTTTAAAATGAAAACCGGAACCGATCCAATATTTTCGATTTTTTCAATTACAAACCGATATGTCTAATTTTGTGCTAAAAACCCAATCTGATCCATTGGATCGATTCGATTTTCAATTTTTCGATTTTTTGTTGCACCCCTAGGATCGACCCACTGTATTAGGCGAAGATAAATATTCTTAAGAACACTTTCTTTTCGTTTCCAGTCCCCTAAATTATACAAAACACCTCAAATAAATGATACATCATATTCTTTTATTCAATTATATTGATCTTTATCTTTGTATCAGCATAAATGATACATATTTTTTAAGAAAAGTATATCTATAATTTTGTCTCAAAATATTATATCTATAAAATATATAAAATTCACAAATACTTTTAAATGTTATAAAAAAAAATTTAATATTATATCGATAATTTATTTGATTTTTTTAAAAGTTTTGAGATCTATTAAACAAAAGAAATGAAGGTGAGAGAACTTACTAAATAGGAAATTAATGAAAGTTTAAAGATTCTTTAATTCAGGAGTGTGAAGTGAAATATATGAAGTCAAACGTTTAACATTGAATGTATCTTTTTTAAAGCATTGAATATATGTTCAATGAACATAATTCTCGGTCCTTAACATCCTAGTTAGCAGTCTTTAAGAAATTAAAATTTATGAATTCAATCTATAATTATTACCTATTAAAAATCAAATTTTTAAAGATTCAATCACAACTTTTCCCTTAAAAAATCCAAACACTCAAATATAATATATATATATATATATGTGGGGCCTTCCCCAAATTTGTAAACTTGTATCCGCCTTGGTTGTTGTATCTTTTGAAAAAAATAATCATTTTAATTTGTTATAAATAACGAACTAAGCCTTTGCATTCAAACACCAAAAGAAAGAGAGATAAAATATGGAGGTGATTGAAATGCTACCCATGAATGGAGGAGTTGGAGATACAAGTTATGCTAACAACTCCTTGTTTCAGGTATTTCTTCATAAATAACGAAATATTTTTGCATCAAGAATTTTGTTTTAGTTTAATAACTTACATGAAAGTAATTACTAGGTTTATATTTTTTCTATTTTCTTTTGAAATTTGGGGAGGAGGACCACAAACGCTACATAAAGAGCAAACTAAATATTGATTCTACAAACCGAACTCGTGATCGTAGAGTTGAAATAGATTATTAGATTAGGATAAAGATCATGAGAATAAGATAAATTGAAAAACATCTCAACTTAGTAATGTACAATGAACTTTTTTTTTTTTGTGCAGCAAAAAATAATATCCATGAGCTGGTCCATAACAAAGGAAGCTATAACTAAACTCTACAGCAGCAGCTTTCCCACTGCCCTAGCCATTGCTGACTTGGGTTGCTCTTCTGGACCAAATACTTTCATGGTTGTCTCCAATTTGATCAAACAAGTGGACAACATTCGTCGAAAACTCGACAAAAAATCTCCTGAATATCAAATCTTCTTGAACGATCTCCCTGCAAATGATTTCAATTCAGTTTTTAGATTGTTGCCAAGTTTCCATGAAAATTTGAAGACCCAAATGGGAAATGATTTAGGTCCATGTTTCTTGGTTGGTGTTCCTGGTTCTTTCTATGGCAGGCTCTTCCCTTCTACAACTTTGCATTTTGTTCATTCTTCTAATAGTCTCCATTGGCTCTCCCAGGTATTTCATCTTTATTATTTTGAAGATTTTTTATGTATAAAAAAAAAAAAAATCAAGAAAATTGCATAAATATCAGAATTTTGAAGAACTTTCCTTTTTAGTAGAAAAAGGGGGGATCCCTGTAAAATTATTAAAATATCGGCACTTAAAAACAAGTAAGTGCACAAATTTATCCTTTCCAAAGGTACATCTTGATTTACATACGTGGGTTATTCTTCTCACTATCAATTGCTTTTTAGGTGGAATTCTATATTATTTAATTTTTTTTTTTTTTAAAAGGACCCACTATCACCTTGGTCCCTTTATGATTTCTTTATGTCTCTTGGAAAAATTGCACAAATTTATGTTACAATCACACAAATCATTCATTTGAAGTTTTTTAAATAATTTAATATATCTTTTAAACTTCTAATTTGATGAATCAAACGAGTTTTAAAATTTTATTAAAGGTTGTAATCAACAAGGGTTGTGGTCAGGTTAGATTGAGTTAGGAGAATTTTTTGGACCAATCCAAACTTTTAAGTCGGTCAATTTGCCAATCCGTCCAACTCTATGTATTAGAGCAACTCAACCCAACCCAACTATATAATTCATGTTGAGTTGGGTACACATATGCAGGCACGCACACATAGTTTGGAGAATTTATTGCAACACTTAACACAATTTATAGGGTTAATTAATCAAATTATAATTTTATGAGTATGACTTTTAACCCTCATCAAAATTTAGAGGTGGATTGATAAAATTAAAAGTCAAAATTTAGATGTGATTATACAAAATTCTCTTTTATCAAACAATTTGAGGACAACCTAATGCATGTTCTTTAAACTTTTTATAGAATATATCCTTATAAAACAAAAACTTGTTAAAACATTTGTCATGATTTTATGGGTTTTCTATGCATAGAATTTGTGTGAAACAACCGATCGAGTAGAATTCACACCATCTTATACAACTAGTGATTAATAGGTTATAAATTCGAATCCCTATATTACAATGTTGGTTTATGAACCAAAAAACAAAAATTGTGTGGAACAAAATATTTTGTTTATGTTTTAAAAGTATTGTGACTAAAATAGAATTTGTTAGAGAATCTTTGTTAAATGTTGGTCAGGTACCTGAAGGGCTTGAAAACAACAAAGGGAATATTTTCATTTCGGATTCGAGCCCGAAAACAGTTCATGAAGCTTACCATAAGCAATTTCGAAAGGATTTTTCAATGTTTTTGAAATGTCGTGCCGAAGAACTGGTAATTGGAGGGCGAATGGTTCTAACAAGTGCAGCAAGAACTTGTGAAGATCGAGTCAACAAAGAGTGTTGTTACGTTTGGGAGTTTTTGAATTTGGCTCTAACCGACTTGGTTAAAGAGGTACTCACTAATGCTTCTTATTTTAACTTTTTTACTCAATATTGGTTTGAAATCTAAGCAGCTAATCAACAAAATAGAATGTTCATTAAAAAAATATAAAAACAAAATAGGATAGTCTTAAAAACTTGTTGTAATAAAAGTATAATGGTTTTCAAACTATTTGTCAAAATAGGTTCATTTTGTTATCTTTATTCGGTGTTGCCATTTTTATTTTTTGTGTAAATGTTGTAGTAGACTCCACTTTCTTACTTTAATAAGCTCTTTGTTTTTCTTAGTTCTACTCAAATTTGGAGATTGGAAATCATAACCTCTTAATCATTGACACTGATGTCAATCATTTACGACAATCATTGACACTGATGTCAATCATAACCTCTTAATCTTGTTGCCAATAACGTCTTACCCAAAGACAGCAAAGAGAAAAGACTATTTTCACAAATAATTTGAAAATTATTGGTTGCTATAATTAAATTTACTTCAACCCACCAGTTTAAGGCTTTTTTATTGATTGATGGTTTGACAAAATAGAGGTCTTGTGTTTGAGTCCCTACTAAGTCGTTTCCTCTCCAATTAAAATTGAATTCTACTTGTAAGACATTTTTCAAATTTCTAAATTCACAAGTGAGGAGGAATATTGATTGACATAATTAAGTTTAGCCAAATACATAACTTAAGCTTTGGATTTGGATTTGATGAGTGATTTAATATAATTCAATAAAAACAATCTTGATTTTTGTAAGGAAAACTTGCGAAATTAATAAAATCTATAAAATAATTGCAAATATAACCAATTTTTTTTTTTTTAAAATAGCAAATATAGTCATTGAATATTAATAAAAATATTGTATATTGTATTAAAGCATATTAGTGACTATGATACAAATATTTTAAATTTTATTTACACTTATAATATTATTTTGTATAATTTGCCCTTTTGTAATGAATTTAATTTCTTAACTATCCTATTTTATTAGTTTGAACACTCATATCATAGCATATATAAAGTAATGTTTTTAAATTATTGTAATGGATAAAGGGAATTGTTGAAGAGGAGAAGATTGACTCATTCAATGCTCCAATCTATATGCCATCATTATCAGAAGTGAAAGTTCAAGTGTTAAAAGAAGGGAGCTTTATAATTGAACAGCTCCAAATTTCAAGAATTAATTGGAACTTTTATAACAATGAACTCAACGTCTCTCCATCAGAAGGGATTGTTAAAAGTGGTCATAATTATGCAAAATGCATAAGATCAGCTGTTGAACCACTTTTTGTTCGTCATTTTGGTGAAGAAATTATTGACAGATTATTTAAGAGGTATCAAGAAATTATTATTGATCAGATGTCAAATCAGAATCTGGAGACTATCAACCTCACTATTTCTCTCACCAAAATAAAATGATACTTTGTTATGATATGTTGTTTGTGTAATCTACTTTTGATGTGCATTATTAATGGTCGTTGCTACAAATAAGACTGTATTCAATTCTTTCTGATTTGTTGTTTAATAAAAATGCATGATAATTTTAAGGGCAATACTATTCTCTAGGGAACCCTTCAGTGGCGATCTAAGGGGTGTTTGTTTGTTGAATTTTTGGAGGATTTAAAATGAGTAGTTATCAACCTCTACTCAATCAAAAAATTTACATCCACACCAGTTTTTATAACTATTCAAAATAACTCTTTATTTTTACTATTAAGAATAATTTCTTATTTTTAACCACTTATTTTTAATCATTCATTTTATAACTACTCAAAATAATTTTTTATTTCTAATCATTCGTTTCTAACTCTTCAAAATAAGTCACTTTTAATCATTCATTTCTAATCATTCTTTTTATACCTAGTCAAAATAACTGTTCATTTTAAATCTACGTTCAAACAAGTTATTTTTCAAAACGTTGATATATATAAGGTTTTTTTTAAATTACAACAATTTAGGACAGAAAATTTGAAACTATATTGGATGTCGTTGAGCTACGACTTTTATTGGCTTCTAGATGGTTAATATTAACTTGTAGTTTTTTATATCACTAATGCTATTAAAATATTGTAATAAGAAAATGAATATTTATAAGAAGTATTAGTATGAATAATCGCTTATAAAAAAATATTTATATATATGGGTGGAAAGGCAACACATTGAAGATCCCTCAAACTCACGCATGTTGATATTGGTAGTTAGGAGTGATGTGTATTTGGCTCACATTAACTTACATTAGTTATGTTGTTAGAACTATAAGTAGTTAATTTACTTGTATTCTTGATTTGATCCTCTCTCTATATAAAGGGCAGATCCTTGGCTCAATCTTTAATATGAATGAGAAATTACTTCTTGAATCTCATTTACTCTTCTTTTTCTTCTTCTTCTTCAAGTGATTAAAGAACACTGTTAGTGTTTAGATGGTATCCGAGTTGCTTTCATAACAGCACAAATGGCCACTTCAAGTTCCAACTCAGGAGCAAACGAAACCACGGGAATATCAAGCCAAAATTCTCTGATAATCAATCCTGGTCATCATCTTACGATCTTTAAACTCACAGACCAATTTCCTCTCATGGAAATTGCAGATTTTTAATACTGTGTATGGGCATTCTCTAGAAAATCATGTACTCACTGATGAACAACCAGCCAAGAAGATTCAAGAATCAAACACAGATGCAATTTCTGAAGAAAGTTCGACAGAAAGACTTATCGAAAATCCAAAGTACATTTCGTGGATGAGACAAGATCGGCTTCTATGTTCATGGTTATTAAAGTCAATGAATGAAGAAATCATATCTCAAATGGTGGGTTGCGAGTCTGTGCGTGAAATTTGGGTGACCCTAGAACAGATATATTCTTCGTCAAATACTGCAAGAATAATGCAATTAAAAGGGCACAACTTCAGAACTTGAAGAAAGGAAGAATGACGATCAAAGACTAGGCAGCCAAGGTAAAGAACTTAGTCTCTGCACTTAATGAAATTGGTAGTCAAGTATCTCAGCAAGAACTCGTTCTACATATTCTTTCGAGCTTAAGATCAATTTTGATTCCATTGTGTTCGTAATCGCTGCAAAAACGAAGGCTAAGCCACTTCAAGAAAATATTCTTTGTTACTATCACATGAATCCCGGATTGAGGCAAATTCGACTGTCAACTCGGATGGTTCCATACTAGTGGAGAATCTTGTTACTCAGAGTAAAGATAAAGGGATACTGCCCACCCCGATTTACTCAAATCAAGGAGGCCAAACCTCAGGGTCCTGGCAAACTCAGAATCAATGACAGAGTTTAAACTTGAATTCTAATAGAGGTGGGGCCAGCGGTTCTCGAGGGAGATGAGGACGATGGAACAACTTAACAAACCTCAATGTCAGGTTTATGGAAAACTTGGCCACATGGCAACAAAGTGCTACACACTGTATGACCTAAATTTTCAACTTCTGTATGTTGGCCAACCTATCCTAAATAGAGCTCAAAGAATGCAAAGAAATCATACTCAGAACTATACTCCACAACAGCAATATAGAAGTTCAAACCATCAAGCTTACTTAGCATCTACATCTTAGTCTCATGACTTGAACAACAATTGGTATCCTGACTCGGGCGCCTCAAATCGCATAACAATTGAAGTTCGAAATCTCTCTCTTGGAAATCATTATGATGGCAATGAGCAGGTTCATGTTGGTATGGAACTGGTCTCAATATCTTACATACAGGTCAGTCTCTTCTTGTACCCTCTAACATTTCCACTGCCAATTCTTCTAACAAAGTCCTTTTTCAAATGAACAATATTCTCCATGTTCCCAAAATCACTAAAAACCTATTAAGTGTAAGTCAATTTACAAAAGATAATGACTGTTTTCTAGAATTTCATGCTGATAAATGTTTTGTGAAGGCTCAGGAAAAAGTCATCTCCATGAAGGGTTGTATCGGTTCTTTCTCTCCAAGGCTCATCCCTCTGGTCTTTCTAACAGTCTGTAAGCTGCCGACCCTCATTCGCCCACTACTTTTACTGCTAATGTTTCTTATCCTCTAGTTTCTGCTCATCATACTTTGTGGCATAATAGGTTGGGACATCCCCATTTAGATATAGTTCACAAAGTGCTTACTTCTTGTAATATTGCTTTACCAAAAGATAATAAAATTCCTCTTACTTATACTTCTTGTGCTCAAGGAAAATTTTGTAAACAACCTTTTTCTCTGTCAAATACTACCTATCAATCTCCTCTTGAATTAATTGTTACTAATCTATGGGGTCCTTCACATCAAACCTCTACAAATGGATTAAATACTACATTAGTTTTGTCGACTTGTACTCGAGGTTCACTTGGATATACTTTCTAGTTGCTAAATCTGATGCTTTCTCAGCTTTTCTCACTTTTAAAACATTAGTAGAAAATCTTTTTGAGAAAAATATTAAAATCATTCAAATAGATGGAGGGGGAAATTTTCATGCTTTCACTCATTTTCTTAAACAACTTGAGACTCAACATCGATTCACTTGCCCTCATACTACTGAGCAAAATGGGGTTGTAGAACGTAAACATAGGCACATCGTGGACACAGGACTTGCTCTTTTGTCTCACTTTTCTCTATCATTGAAGTTTTGGGATGATGCCTTTGCAACTTCAGTCTTTCTCATTAATCGATTACCGATCACAACTCTAAATGGAAATGCCCCTAAAGATATTATTTCACACAAAATCAGCTTATGAATCTTTTCGAGTATTTAGTTGTCTCTGCTTTCCATATCTAAGACCTTTCAATAGACATAAACTACAAATGTGATCCTCTCCTTGTATTTTTCTTTGCTATAGCATAACTCAAAAGGGTTGTAAATGCTTAGATCTAAATTGGGGTATTATATTGAGCATATTGTTCCACTTGTCTGTAAACTAAAAAAGGTGTTATATGGTCTTAAACAAGCACCTAGAGCGTGGTTTGATCAATTGAAAAAGTTCCTGCTGCAATTGAGGTTTGTCAACTCGAAAGTTGTTGTATCTCTAGTCTTGCGTACTGTTGGCTCATCAACTTGTTACATACTGGTATATGTTGATGACATAGTCATCACATGCTCGTCTCCTCATGACATTCAAGATCTTATTGATCAGCTGAATGCTACTTTTTCATTAAAAGACCTTGGAAATCTGAGTTATTTTCTTGGCATAGAGGTCTCAAGTACATCATCTGGTGGTTTATTTCTTTCTCAAGAAAAATACATTGTAGATTTATTAAGTAAGAACAATATGCTCAATGCAAATTGTGTTGTAACATCCATGACAAGTTCCTCCATTCTGTCTGCTCAAGGTAGCGAGTTGTTTGATAAACCGCAAGTCTATCGAAAGGTTGTGGGAGCTCTCCAATAGCCACTATAACTCACCTTGAGATATCATATGTTGTCAACAAAGTATGGCAATTCATGCACGCTCCAAAATTATCTCACTGGCAAGCTCAAAACGCATTTTGCTTTATCTGAGTGGCACTATTCAGCATGGTTTCCTACTATCCAAGTGATAACTCTCAAGTAGTGAAAGTTAAAGTAGATTAAATTAAGAGATTTAATTAAGAAAATGTTAAATTCAAATCATAAAGCATAAAATTTCGCTGGATTTAACATGTTAGGCGAAATAGTGAACAAAAGCCTGGAAGATAAAAGTCGAAGTAAAAATGTAACGAAATATGCTTGTTGTCAAACGAATTTGATGCTTGTGTCTTGCCGCAGGAACCTTCAGCATTCAGCGAAAGCAGCTAGAAATTACCGTCTCGCCTCAGCAAAGACCAACTTCTTCGCCGCAGCGAAGACCAAACTCTCCAGACCACATGAAGAAACCAACTGAAGTTCGCCGCTGCGACAACCTCGTTCTGATCGATCAAGATAATATCTAACCCAGGGACACGTGGCAAAGATTCGTGACCCCGAAACTCCTCTCCGCCTTCGTAGAGTCAACTCTGCAGCATCCGGAAAATAGGCAGCAAAGCCAGCAAATTGCGGAGAGGAATTTTAGCAGATTTTCAGCAGATAGTCAGCAGGGTTACAGCGGATTATCGGCAGAAGGTCAGCGGAATGTCAGCAGGATTTCGGCGACACTTCAAGAGGCCTATATAAGGAGAGAGTTCCCTCCATTTGAAGGACTTTCTCTAAATTTCAGCACTTCCGACCGACTTTTCTCTTTTCCGACAGAAATCACTCGAAGGAGTAGCTTCGCCCAGAGCAACTTAGTTGAAGTTTAAGTTTTCTTTTTAGCTCAGCGAAACTTTGTACCCGGTGTTCGCCGGAATCTTTACGCAATACAGTATTTAAGCGTTTTGGGTTTTTATTGTTTTCTTTACTCTACTTTATACAAGTTTATTTTCGCCTAAGCATGTTCTTCATCCTTTATTTTTATGCGAATATGAATTTTGTTGTTATGAGTAGCTAAATCTATTGTCGGAAGGTCGAGGGGAAGTAAGGGTTTCACGTAAGCGAAGGGATTAGTGAAACAGACCTGTCTTGCATGCTGCATTTACTTAACTTACAACGTGTGAACAACTTTTTGTATGAACTCTGTGCTAAGTTGAGAGAATTAAAACAGAGCGAACTAGCTTGTAGGGCTTTAAGAGCGAACATTTAGAGATGAGGTTCGCCTAGTGCTAGCAGTTGCATCGTTGTCGAAAAGCTCGAGAGAGCCAAGTGCCGAAGTTCTAGAGAACTCAAGGGCTCGCCGTTAGTACCCACGTTTCGCTAGTTGCTTCGCCTAAGCGAAGCCCTGAAAACCCAACCCTTCCGATATTTAATCTTATTCGCTAGTTAAGAATTTCAATCCCTTATTTACAGCATAACTTTGTTACCATAAGCTCTTACATGAAAACATTCACAAGAACACACAAAAATCCCTGTGGAAGATGACCTGGTATTCTTATTAAAACTTGCTGCACGATTGTGTATACTTGCACATTCGCCTAAATTACTGCACACGCACATCGCCGGAGTAAGCGGTGTTTCGCCACAGCGAAATAATTGCCTCCACATCACCATTCCACGTCATTCTCATTTCATTATTATTTTGTGGTGGGTAATTTAGCGAACACCAAGCCACAACATCTATATATATGTTCATGCCTTTGCAGATTCTGATTGGGGCTCAGGCCCTGATGATAGGAGGTCCACATCAGGTCTATGTGTGTTCTTACGTGGAAACTTAATTACATGGGGCTCGAAGAAACAACATATTATGTCAAGATCAAGCACATAAGCCAAGTCCAGATGCCTAGCATATGCTGAAACCAAGCTAGTATGGCTGAGATCCTTGTTCACTAAACTACACATACCTATACCCAAACCACCGATCCTTGGGTATGACAATCTTGGTGGCGTTCACCTTAGTACCAATCCAGTTCAACATTCCAGGAAAAAATACATTGAAATAGACATATACTTTCTTCAAGATCTTGTTTTGTGTCAGCAAATTCAAGTACGTCACTTACCTGCAACGGCTCAGTTTGCAGACTCATTTACCAAGCCCCTATCCTCTTCCAGTTTTCTATCCATTCGAACCAATTAGGAGTTGTTAATGCAGCGGACGTGGGCTTGCGGGAGGATGTAAAGGCAACACATTGAAGATCCCTCAAACTCACGCATGTTGATATTGGTAGTTAGGGTTGATGTGTATTTGGCTCACATTAGCTTACATTAGTTATGTTGTTAGAACTATGAGTAGTTAATTTACTTGTATTCTTGATCTGATCCTCTCTCTATATAAAGGACAAATCCTTGGCTCAATCTTCAATATGAATGAGAAATTACTTTTTGAATCTCATTTACTCTTCTTCTTCTTCTCCAAGGGATTAAAGAACACGGTTAGTGTTTAGAATGGGCAAGAAAATATTTATTAGCAATCCTATTTTTGTATAATTATTTAAAGAAAATACATTCTTCTTCATTTTTTTTCTTGTTTTTAGTTTTAGTTAGTTGAGTTTTTGTTGTTGGAAAACAATTCATGTTTTTTTTTTTCTTGAATTTCTTGCTAAAAATGCTAACGAATAGAATTTAGAAGTTTTTGTGTTGAAAGTCAAAAAAGAAATCATCGAAAAACCTCGACCATTTACCATACTTTTCGATGAGTAAGTTCTTATTGGTTGTTAGTATATTTATACTGTATTGAATAAGTATTTTCAATATAATATAAATATAAGAGACGTGATGGAATATATACTTTGACTATATTTATTTAGTATTGTTTATTTTTGTATTTAGTATTGTTTACTATGTATTATATTGAATTATTAGATATTCACTGTACTGTATTTTTTCATCTTAATATTATAATTATACTGTTGTTATATGTTTTTTTAATGTACCTACTAGAAATCGAACTTGGGTACATCAAACTAAATTTTAATTGAACATCTTAACCATCAACCTTCGATGTTGTTTGGTTTGTTATATGTTGTATGACACTTTATTAGGTTGCACCAATTATATTCTACTACGTTGTATTGTAGGTACTATATAATTTATATCTAATATTGGTTTGTATATAATTTAATGATAATATATATTCCAATACACAAAATAATCACTAACAATATACACATCACAACACCAAAGACATACATTAACATCACAACACCAGATAAATACATTAACATCACAACACCTTGAAGTTACGGTTACATATCATATAAAAGCATATAGTACTTAGAAGCAACAACGAAATATACACAACAAGACATAACAATACATCATTCACACATAAAACATACAATTAACATGATATTTTCGAAATACTAATATCAACATGTCTTACAATGAAAGAACATCTGCACTGATAACAATGTAACTATAAAACACAAACAATATGCACCGATAACAATGTAAGTACATCATGAAAGAAATTTGTATTTTCGACTAAAATTCAAAGTATGAAATAAATATGTATAAAACACAAACAATACACAAATTCAACACTCACAATACAGGGAATGAACAATTTCAATACTATTTGTATTTCCAACAAAAATATGAAGTCCTAAATAGCAAAAAAGAAAAAAGAAAAAAAAAACCACAAACAATACATATAATAAACAATGACAAAACCATTGTGTTTCGTATTTCCAACAAACACCTTAAATTTCAAATTGCCATAAAAACCACAAATAATATAATGAACAAATTATTGATACCTATAACAAAACGAAACAATACCACACAACAAAGAAAAAAAATTGAGTTAAGATGGTAGCAAATACACTTTTTAGTAGTTTGTTACTTCTAAAAACTCACACTTTCCAGATTTTCTAAATTTAAATGGAAGATTTTTTTATTAAAAAAAAAAATCCTAGAAATCTCAAAGAAGGGAAGAAATTTGGGAATGAAATGACAAAGGGAAAAATATGAAAATGAAAAATGGTAAATTGAAAAGACTCAAAATGGAGACTAACTCCCAAATTCAGAGTATTAAATGTTTTTGTTTTGTTTTTATCAATAAAAATCTTGTAATAATTGTGATGGAGATGAGTAAATTCGTATTTTACAAAATGATGATTTATTTAATTACTAATCTTTTATTTATGGATGTTAATGTTTATGTACTTTATCATATTTGTAATTATTTTTGTCAAATAGTTTAATTGTGCAAACACTCTATTGTATCCATAAAAGAAAAGAAAATATTTTGTGAAAAAATAGAAAGAAAATAAGATTATATTTAATAGTAAAATGATTTAATTATCAAACACATGGAAGTACTAATCCTTTAGATGTAAAAATGGAAAGTAAAAAATAACCTTTTTTGACAAATAGTGTGCTGACTAGCAAGGAAAAAAAAATTAGGAATTGAGATTGGGAAGATGAAAAATTTTAAAAATTTAAAAAAAATAAATTAATTAATTAATTAAGAGAGCTATCTGGCTATCTCTAAGTACCACAAGTCACTCAAAAGGGTTTCTTATAAAATTTAGAGAAATATTTGTTTCTGAGGAGGCAAGTCCTCCTTAGTGCATATATGACATTATTTGATGTCACAAATTTTTTACTTTTTTTCTTTTTTATATTGTTTAAGCCAAATTTTTGTGATATCAAATTGTGCCACATATGCCATGAAAGAGAGCTTGACTCTTTATTCATTAGGAGGTAAGGAGGCAAATATTTCTCTAAAATTTATGGTCGGTAAATATTGCTCTAATTTTAATACTATAATTTCTTTTTTTTTTAATTCATCTATATTTGGGGTTGGGGAACTCAAACCGTAATCTATTGGTTATTAATTTTAAATACTATAACTTAATCTAAACAATTGTTTCTTTTTTATATTCATGAATATTGTCGAAACTTTAGTTTATGTGCACCTTAATTACTCGTATGAGTCAAACCCCTAACTCTATAACATTTTATTGTCAATAAAATTTGTAAAAATTAATTTCTAAGTATAGGTGGTTACCATAAACTAAATTCGTAATAACCCTTTTAGTTTCCAAGACTTTTAATCTAAATAATTTAATAAGAGAAGAAACATAGGGTAAAAAACGAAGAGAGAACTAATAAAAATAAGATAGTCAACAAATGTGGTAGTTCTTATAATAACTATCAATTGATTTTTCTATCTTTCGACATGCACACCTAAACAGAACATCTCACCTATTCGTCATTCATCTTCTCTACTAAACAGACACCCACACTATTTGCACCTGTTTCCAAAAACATAGGTATTACAATATATATATATATAAAATCATAAAAACAATCGATCTTCATTTCTGTTCAATAGTCCTTGCAATAGGAAAGTTTAGGTGTTCTTGAAAATCATTGTATTGATAAACCCTTATTTTTTTGATGGTACAAATTATGAAGTTTGGAGAAAGAGAATGAAAATATTTTTGTTCGGTATTGATTTCAATTTTTGGCAAGTGTGCGAACATGATTTATCAAAATTGAAATTGAATGAAAATTTGATCTCTTGCAAAGCTCAAGTTATGAATATCATGTATTGGCCTAGGGACGGGCGTGGTTACCCTTATTTCAAAAAAAAGTTATGAATATCATGTATTGTGCTCTAGATAGTAAGCTATGTGATAAAATTGCACATTTTAAATATGCTTATGATGTTTGGTATTTTCTTGAAAATATGTATAGTGTAGAAAATTTTTCTTGTATTACTAATGATCTATTTGATGTATATATTATTTAATAATAATCCATCATTGATAACTTTAATTAACCAAAAATCATAATCTCATTAATTAATTAATCTAACGATTAAAATATCAAGGAGTCATGGATAAATTAATTCCAATAATAATAATTACCAAAATTATATTTCAAATCTTTCCTAACAATAATTTAAATAATAAGATAATAGAAATTATGGATAAATTTAGAAATAATTGAACAAAAGATTTAAGAGCAAATCCTCTAATAATTCTACTAACATGAAATCATAAATATAGATATCAAACAAGATTTCAAATCTCTCAAGATATTTAATTTAATAATCAAAAAATATAAAGAAGTCAAATTCAAATAATTTTCATAGTAAATGTCAATTAATATTTATGTCAATAATAAAAAAATATAAGAATACCAAATACGCCAATTTTCCTTTGTCGCGTAGTTGCTTTATTTGAATAATTTCAAATTTTAAATCCAAGCAACCTACTTGACTTTTGAAATAGCACCTACAAAGAAAGTTCAATAAAGGATTTTGGTACTCATTTCTTGGGTCCTTCATTGTTAGTAATAATATATTTTGGAATCCATTTAAAATTAGAACTAATAATACTAATATTCAACTTAAGTAAATAACGACTATAATATTTATAAGCAATTTTACCACAAGAATAACAAACAACATTTGATAAAAACTTATTTTTCACAAAATGATTTTGCACAATATTTTTCTCAAATAAATTCTTTCTTGGAGCATTTTTCAATTTATAACAATTTGGTCTAATATGACCTTTAACTCCACAATAATGACAAGTAGGACTAAATTTAGATTTTACATGTAGATGTCCAACTTTTTCATGTTTATGAACCAATTTAGCACTATGCATACATTTAGATAAGTCATGATCATGTATAGGCTCAAATTTTAATTTTTCATTCAAATCTTTATCTTTTTCATGTCTATGATTACATTGTTCATTATGAGCACATTTAGATCTAGCATGAAATTGTTTAGAAACAAAAGTTGAATTCTCATGAATTTTTCTAACTTTATCATGCTTTGACACAAAATTAGAACTAACCAAATTCGACACATATGGTAAAATATTTTTGGTCATACAAGGGATAGCCTTAACAAATATAGTTGTAGAGCTAGACGAAGGATTTTCATCCACATAACCTAAACTATTTTTCTCATTTAAGGGTTATCCATGCCAATAGTTTTATTTAATATTTGAGTATTAATAGTCAAATTCTTAATGGACTCTTTTGTAATTTCAAACTCTTTACAAGCAAGTATTTCCTTTCCTTTAAGCATATGCAAAAGATCATTTTTCTCATG
>JBBMKA010038706.1:10400-22284 GCA_037833695.1 Sechiopsis laciniata | reverse complement strand
TTTTTCCCCCCTTTCCCCTCCTAACTGGGGATCCCCCGCCCTTTTGGGGGCGGTTCCCCGCGGGGACCCAGCTGCGAGAGGAAAATGGACACCTCTACTCCTACTATGCTTAGACAAATTCATACTAGAACAAAGTTAGTTCATAATGTAAAATTTGAACATAAGCATGAAAAAATTAAGGATTTAAATGAAAAATTAAATTTTGAGCTTAGTCATAATGATGACTAATTTAAATGCATGCACATAGTGCTAATTTATGTCTAATCATGAAAATGTTAGAAATATGCATGGAAAATTAAAATTCATGCCTACATGTCATTATTGTGGAGTCAAATATCATATTAGACCAAATTGCTTTAAATTGAAAAATGCTTCAAGAAATAATTCTCTTAAGAAAAATAATGTGAAAGTATTTAGTTAAAAGGAAATTCATGTCAAATGTTGTTTGTTATTCTTGTGGCAAAATTGATCATAAATTTAATACTTATTATTTTTCAAAATTAAATGTTAAAAATGTTGATTCTAAATTGAAATGGATTCCAAAATCCATGTTTACTAACAATAAATGACCCAAGAAATGAGTACCAAAATTCTTTACTGAGCTTTCCTTGTAGGTATTATTTCAAAAGTCAAGTAAATTGCTTAGAAGTCAAATTTGCATATTCGGTAACTTTATATTTTTGAATTTATGATATATATTTATTTAAATTTACTATGAAAATTATTTGAAATTGACTTCCTAGTATTTATTAGATTTAATATCTTGAGAAATTTAAAATCTTTTTTGACCTCTTTTTCATCCATATATATGATGGTATATTTTAAAAATGATTGGATATTGGCTTTAAAATATATGGTCTATTATTTCAAAATTTATCCAAATTCTTATTACTTTATTATTTGAATTAGTGATGTTATGATTAAATGTTGAATATCTCTTTGCTTTATATGTGTATATTCCATACCAATGGAATTTGTTTTATTCATAATTTCTTGATATTTTGATTGCTTTAATTAATTAATTTAAAAGATTATTATTTTTTGTTAATTAAAGTTATAATTATTGATAGAATATTATTAAATAATATATTGTATGCCTTTTTGGTCATGTTATGTTTTGATGATTATTTTTGCTATTTATGAAGTTTATTGATTTAAATCAATTTGAGTATTTTGACTATCTTATATGTTGAATATATGTACTTAGTTTTTTTTTTATAAAGATCGTTGAATTCTTTTTTTATAGGAGGAGTATTTATGAAATTAATTTATATGTGTGAACTATGTTAGCATTTTGCTTAAAATTGATATGTTTCTTAGTTGTAATGCTACCATGAACCGAATGGATCAGTGACGCAATTGATTATCTGATTTGGTGTTAATCTATTTTCACTCCGCGGTCACGGATTCGATCCCTGGAATTGGTATTTGTAATCCCCATTTCCCCAACTTGTACTAAAAAAAAAAAAAAAAGTAATGCTACCATGATTTTCGTTGTTTGAAAATATCTTCTTTATATGATATAATTGTTTACAATATTGATTTGCTATTACTTGGTATCATTTTTTTTGCCACAATTTGTAACACTTTTATATTTATTACTTTTTAATTATTATAAAGAGAATGCTTATTTTTAGGGAGAGTTTAAATAATTTAATATGTGAATTTAATATTGAAAAGTGATTCATTGTTGAGTATACTTCTCTTATACGCATTATATATCTTTTTAATTAAGGAGAGTTATTGCATTAATGTAAATTAATTTTAGAAGAAGGATTCATTTGAAAATGTATTTTTATATTTATATCCTTAGATTTTTATGTATTAGATGTCTTTTTATCTCTTATTAGAAGAGATTGTTAAAATAAGAAAAATGAAAGTATATTATTATTAAATATGTGTGTTGATTATGCAAGTAGTTCATATCTTACATTACACACTACTTTATATCTCATTTTTCTTGAGTAGTTTGTCATCATAAAAAATGGGGAGATTGTTGGCTTTTTGGCCTCTATCTCAAATTAATTCATTATAATTAATTAATTAATTAATGTTTTGATTATAACAAACTTGAATTTTAATTACTAATAATTTTGGAGTTTTGAAGTGTTTATTACGTATAGTTTGGAGAGACGATTCAAATGCATTTTGAATCGTGCAAATCAGAGTTAAAATGAAGAAGATATGAAAAAATGAAAATTTGAAGAAAAACCACCTATGAAAAAAAACGGGATTTTCATTTTCAAATTGTTTTCTTTTAAACCTAAACTCATTTCTTCTTCTCTTCATTCAATCCCAACCATATACTACATTTGTCCTAAATCCAATGGCTATCATTCATCATATCTTCATCAAATCTCATCCGTCGATCATTTTGTCCTAAATCCAATGGACACCTTTTATCTTCTCCCTATTAAATCCATAGCCTCTATAATAAAAATTCTACAGCAACATTTTCATTCAAAAAGCTCCAAAAAGTCTCATTCTACTTCACACGTTCTTGAATCGGCGCATTACAAATTTTGTGAAGAAGCTGTCAACGCTTAACTTGGGTATTTTGTCTACAAGAGACATATTGTAAGTTTTATTTGTATTTGTATTTTTGGAATTTGTATTAAGGTGTGGGTACACCTTGGATTGTGTGAAAATGAAATTGGTATAATCCTGAACCAGTGAAAAAGATTTAGATTTCTCGTTAGCCTTAAAAAAAAAAAGGGGTTGGAGTGGTTTAATCCTGAACCCGATAAAAGGATTGAGTTTCTCTTTAGCCTAGGAAAAAGAGGGTCCGGTAGGTTCGGTTCTCACCGACAAGAGAATCATATAGTAAAATGAGGAGCCCTTGGGGAGTGGAGTAGGATTTTCGAAACACTATAACTTCGGTGTCTTTCTCTCTTCCCTTGACTTTTACTTTCTACTATTTAATTTCTTGCATATTAATATTTCATTGTTGGGTAATTTTAGTTTAACAAGTAAAAATCATAAATATTATTTTAAAGAACTAAAAAGTTGGCAAACCCTATTCACCCATCTAGTGTTGTCTTTCGATCCTACACTTTGGTCTCCACACAGCCTTGAATTCTATATATAGTCAGAGATCAAGTCGTAAAAGTGTGCCTGTTTTTGGAGTTCGTCTACTATAAAAAAAATAATTTTTGCCGACGGAACCTTTGGCGATGGAGCTTAGTTCCGTCGCGAAAAGTGGCCTACACCGATGGAAGCACCTTTTGTCAACTTTGCTTTGGGTTTTGCCGACGGAATACCATTTTCCGTCGGCTAAAATTTTATTTTCTCCCTTTTTTCGTTTTAGGGGGAAAAATGTGAGCTAAGCCGACGGAGATTTTTCCGTCGCAATAGGCTACCTTTCTCGACAGAACTCCGTCGCGGTAGGCTGCCTTTCACGACGAACCTCCGTCGTGGTAGGCTACCTATCACGACAGAACTCCGTCGCGATCGAATACCTTTTGCGATGGAACGCCGTCGCAGTAGGCAACCTTTCGTGACAGAACTTAATTTTTTCGGTGTTGCCTCTTTAAAAAAAATACACATACCCCTGCTTTTTCCATTTCAAAACACCCACAAAATCCCTAATTTATCTAATTTTCCCTCCTCCCAACTCGCCACCGCCACCACCTTTGTCATTTCCGATCACCGCCGCCATCTTCGCCATCTCTGCCACCTTCACCGTCAACCATCTCTTTCTCCCCCACTTGTAAGTTTTCTTTTATTTTTATCTATTTAAACAAAGTTCTATGCATTTAGAGTTATTTTTTGGAGTTTAGGATATGAGTTTATGTTTGATTTTGTTTATGGGTTTGGTTTAGAGTATGTGTGTTGAAAATTTGGTGGTATTGGAATTATGTAGAAATGAAATGTATTGGGAGAAAATGATATTAGGAGTTATAAGTTTTGAAATTATGGATTCTGAGTTTGTATGAGTTTTGGTATATTGGGTTGTGTATTTTCAAAGTATTATGAGTTAAGTGTTTCAAAGTGTGTGTGTGTGTTTTTTATAGAAAGTTAGTTATTGGAATTACGAAGAAATGAAATGTGTTGGGAGAAAATGGTATTAGGGGGGAGTCATGAGTTTGAGTTATGAGTTATGAGTTATGAGTTTTGGAATATGGGTTATGTGTTTTTAAAGAATTATGGGTTATGTGTTTTCAAAGTTTGTGTTTTTATAGATAAAATGAACTATTGTATTTGGGTTATGACATATGTGTTAGTTTTGGGCAAAAAGAAATTAAGGATTTGAATTGTACACTTAGTTTTTTTTGGATTTGAGTTATGACATATGTGTTAGTTTTTGTAAAAAAGAAATTAGGAATTTGAATTGAATTTATGTAAGTAATTTAAAGTTAACACTTAAATTTGGGTTATTACATATGTATTAGTTTTGGGCAAAAAGAAATTAAGGATTTGAATTGTACACTTAGTTTTAAGTTGACATCTGGATTTGAGTTATGATATATGTGTTAATTTTGGCAAAAAGAAATTAGGAATTTGAGTTTAAAGTTATGTAAGTAGTTTAGTTGACACTTGAATTTGGGTTATGACATGTGTTAGTTTTGGACAAAATAAATTAGGAGATTTGAATTGTACACTTAATTTAAAGTTATGTAAATAGTTTGTTTGTTTTATGTTTGATTTGAATTCAGATTTAAGATTTGGATTTGTATTTATATTTTAAACTTTGATTATGGTTTTGTAAGTGATTTGTTTTATCTTCAATTTTCATTGCTGCTTACATCCTCATGATGAAGATAGAAATAATCGAAGCGTGGGAGCTTGAAATTGGGCCGCATCAGTTCTTGTTCCCTCCGATTCCCCTCCCTTGCCCTGGCAATGATATATGAAAAATTGTATTCAAGTTTTCAATTTCCAACTTCAAATACGAAACACTAAACATATTTTCGAGTTTGGTTGAATTAAATAATAATAAGAAGAAATAATATTATGATAAAATTCTGGTAAAGCAATTAGATATTCGATTTGTTCTCTGTGAGAAACAGTGTATAAGAATCTTCAGTTTTTGGTTTGGACCTATTTCTTTTCTTTTTGAAAGACGCAAGTTAAATAGACAGGCTTCAAGTTGGAGTCCAAAACAAAAAGTGCTGGGATTTTTGTGATGGATTTTATTTCCAATTCCAGTTTTCAACATGGAATGATCAGGATTTATATATTTCTTTTAATTTCATTTTGTCAATCCCAACAAAAACTTTTATCTTCAAACATTTTGAAATCTCTCTTATTTGATGATTAAGCTATGATTGTTTGGTATCTTTCAAGGCATACATCTGAGATGATTGAGCACAAAAAGTGTGTTTTTAGTTGATAACTAACCAAAGTATCCAATTTTATTTTGAAGAGGAGATGGATTAAGGAGAGAGAGAATTCATAGTAAATTTCAATTTATGAAAAATCTGAAGATTGTTATACACTTCATCAAGTCACAAAAGGTTACTATTGAGGATGATCAAAAGGCAACCAAGATGATTGAATAAGAAAGTTTGTTATTTTTCCCTTCCATAAAGCCACAATTAAAGTAAACCTAAATAAGATGACTTTGCGATCTTAAGCAATTTTTTTGTTTTATTAAAAAGAAACATTTTAAGTAAAAAAAAATACGAGAAGGCTTTTAGGTTTATTGAGGTGATAAACTATGAAAAATACAAGTTAAATAAATCTCTTATTTATTATGGTTGAAACCCTTTAATAAGTTGTGCTATATCCAAGTTTGACAACTAATGAAATGAACGAGTATTCTCGTCTTAAAAATATAAACTAATAAAAAAAAAATTAACTACTTCGTTAATATTAGTGAATGTGTCCGTCAAACTATCAAATTATCTGTTTATCTACCTAGAAATTAATTTTTTACAGATTTTCTTGACAATCAAATAGAATAGAATCAAACAATTGTCCCGTAAATAAATAAAGATGCATGTAAACTAACTCGCACACTCACATATAAATAAATTTGGAGAGTACACTTTTAAAAACCAAGAACAATGTTAAGATTGTGCACTACTTATAATTCTATAATTCGAAAGAATGTCCAGTTGCTATGCTATTGATAAGAAGAAACTTGAAAAGGAAAAAAAAAAATATTCATAAAGAAATGGACATCTTTCAAACACTTCTTCTAAACAACCAAAATACATTTCCTCTACCTGGCTTTGTCAAGAAAGGTGGAACCAGCATCAACGACACAATACTAAAAAACAAAAAAAGACAAAAAGGCAATTAACTATCCTCAAGCCCTCTTCTTTTTGAATTTGAGCATCACCATTCCTACAAATATGCCTATTAAGCACAGAAGAACAACGCCAGCAAATACAGGTATCAAGATCGCATATTCTTGTGGTAAGAAATAGTTGTGGATGAAATGATCACTATCTACAAATGGCTGCCATTGAGAAAAAGAATAGAATAAACAATAGTTGATCACAATCATGAATATCATCAAGTTTACTAAATGAGATAGTAGAACATCTATGTACCAGGATAATGACCCAGAAAGTATAGTAAGTGAATATACACAAGCTCGTTACTGATAACAAAAATCCGACGCTCTTGTCTGCAACCTCCATTTTAATGCTATTATATCCTGTGAATAACATATGATGCCCATTAGTATCAAAAAGTATTTTGATTATAGGCACTTTAGTATCAAATACTTGATAGCAAATCATTTTGATATTTGATTCAACACTCTTATCTATGAGGTATCTGATAGAATCTACCAACTTTTCTATTAAAAATCTCTAGAGACGCTTTTCCTTAGAGCCAAAGGTTCCAAAGACAACAACTGAAGAATAATCCTAACAATGACCTAACATCCCCTATCTATAGTAAACCTAATAATACCCTAATTTAATAATAAAAGACTAATAATCCATAAATGACCATTAAAATTAAAATAACAACTAACAATTAAATACTAATAACTAATAAATAATTCCGTCACTTCTTGCTTCGCCTCGAATAAACCATTAGGGGCCTCGGGATCATATCAATACTTCCCCCCCCAAAGAGCCACCTTGTCCTCAAGGTGAAATTCCGGAAATTGAAACTCCAAGTCGTCCGCGATCTCCCATGTTGCATCTTCAGGAGCTGAGTCCTCCCACTGCATCAAAACCTGGCGCGAACCACCATCCTGAGGAGCCTCCCGTATGCCTAAAATAGCCTTGGGTTGTACCATCACACACAAATCTTCTCCCACCTTAGACGGTGTAAGAAAGACTATACTCAAGACCCCACCGCTTTGTGCAGCACGAATACATGAAATATCGGGTGGATCTTCACATTCTGAGGTAGCTCCAAACGGTACACAACCTGCCCAACTTGTGCTAAAACACGATAAGGCCCAATGAATCTCGGTGCTAACTTCGAATGCTTAAATTTTGCCAAAGAAGATTGGCAGTACGGCCGAAGCTTAACGTAAACCAAATCGCCAACATCAAACTGTACATCCCGACGTTTAGCATTTTCACGATCAGACATAGACTGTTGTGCCCTCAACAGAGTAGACTTAAGTGTATCCAACATCCTGTCGCGGTACATCATCAATGAGTCCACCACAGCTAAATGGCTTGTGCCATGGTCATAACTCAAAATAGGAGGAGGTGAACGGCCATAAACAATCTCAAACAGTGTCATACCCGTTGTCGAATGGAAAGACGTGTTGTGACTAAACTCAGGCCACGGAAGCCACTTACACCACGCCTTTGGTTGAGTCATCACAAAACAACGCAAATAGAACTCCAAATAACGATTAACTACCTCAGTTTGTCCGTCAGTCCAAGGGTGATATATGGTGCTGAGGCAAAGTTTTGTTCCCGAAGCCTTAAACAACTCCTCCCACAGCATACTAGTGAATATCTTGTCGCGATCTGATACAATGCTCTGAGGTATACCATGCAGGCAGACCACTTCCTTAATAAAAATGTGGGACACAATCAGAGATGTAAAAGGATGTCGAAGGGGTATAAAATGAGCATATTTGGAAAGCCAATCGACAACCACTAGTATAGTATCAAAGCCCTCTGATCTCGAAAAGCCTTCCACAAAATCCATTGAAATATCTTTAATAAAAATGTTGGACACAATCAGAGATGTAAAAGGATGTCGAAGGGGTATAAAATGAGCATATTTAGAAAGCCGATCGACAACCACTAGTATAGTATCAAAGCCCTCTAATCTCGGAAAGCCTTCCACAAAATCCATTGAAATATCCTTCCAAATTCTCTCAGGGATCGGTAAAGGTTGCAACAACCCTGTTGGCGACAACGATAGGTGTTTGGCTTGCACGACCACTAAACACTCGGCCACGAAGGTACGCACATGAGCCTTCATTCTGGGCCAATCCACCTCCTTTGCTAGTCGCTGATATGTCTTAAGAACACCAAAATGCCATCTAATGGCTCCTCTATGGAACTCAAGCAACAATAAAGGGATCGTAGGAGAAGTTGGAGGTAGGATAAGTCGTCCTTGATATAACAGAACGTCACCTACCACTGTCTAACCGGGCGGGCCAATATCACCAGCTACCACAGCCGTGTAGATTGCCAACAACTTTTCATCATCTTTAACTCGTTGAGTGAACACTTCAGTGTTAATACCCGCAACACAACTCAAAACGCCCAACTCATAAGATATTGGCATTCGAGAAAGAGCATCAGTCGCTCTATTTTCCAGTCCCTTCTTATGCTCGATATGGAAATCATATCCCATCAGTTTGGAGATCCACCTTTGATACTCACCGCCCACGACACGTTGTTCGAGTAAGAACTTCAAACTTTTTTTATCAGTGTGCACAACAAAATGGTGCCCCAACAAATAGGCACGCCAACGCTGAACTACAAAGACTATGGCCATCAACTCACGCTCATACACAGGCTTCGCACGGTGAGTTATTGGTAATGCCTTACTGAAATAGGCTAACGGTTATCCCTGTTGCATTAAAATTGCGCCGACCCCGATTCCTGAGGGATTCCACCAGAAACAATTGATCAAAATCCAGCAAACACAGAACAAGCACGCTACTCATAGCATGTTTCAATCGCTGAAAACATTCTTCAACTACGGGCCCCCATACAAATTTCTCTTTCTTAAGCAACTGTGTTAACGGAAAAGTCATGGACCCATAATTAGCCACAAAACATCTATAGTACCCCATCAGTCCAAGAAAACCACGAAGGTCCTTAATATTTTTGGGGCTGGGCCAACGGACCATTGCCTCAATCTTAGCAAGATCTGTGGACACGCCCTCTGCGGAAATGAAGTGTCCTAAATACTCAATGCGGCGCAACCCAAACTGGCATTTTTTTGCATTAGCTACAAAAGCATGAGTTTGTAAAACTTCGAAAAGTTGAGTCAAATGATCCTTGTGCTCCTGAATGGACAAGCTGTAAATGAGGATGTCATCAAAGAAAACGAGCACAAACTTACGCAAATACGGCCTTAATATCTCATTCATGACTGATTGAAAAGTAGCAGGAGCATTCCGTAATCCGAATGGCATGACTACAAAGTCGTAATGACCCCTGTGAGTTCGAAAAGCAGTTTTATGAACGCCTGCCGGTTTAACCCTGATCTGATGGTATCCTGCCTTTAAATCAATTTTCGAAAACACAGTCACTCCATGGAGTTCATCAAGTAACTCATCAACGAGCGGTATTGGGTATTTGTCAGGCATTGTTGCTTGGTTTAAAGTTCTATAATCGACACAGAATTGCCAGCTACCATATTTTTTCCTAACTAATAGAACTGGACTCGAAAACGAGCTCGTGCTGGGTCAGATAATTCCTCCTATGAGCATTTTCCGTACCAATTTCTCAATTTCATTCTTTTGGTACTGTGGGTACCGATACGGTCGCACATTTACTGATTCCTTTCTCGCAAACAATTCAATAGCATGATCACAGTTCCGTTGCAGTGGTAAATAATCTGTCAGAGATTCAAAAACAGGTGAAAAAATCTGAAATAAAGAGTGCAGTTCATAAGGTACCTGAGACAAATCTGGTAAAGCTCTTGTATGTAAACGAGAAGGAATAGTCGAGTCCATCATATTCAGCTCGACTAATAACCCCTGATCTTCCGGTCGTAAAGATTTCATCATAGATTTAAGTGATACTTGAGCTTTCACCAACCGTGGATCCCCTTGTAATTCAACATTCCAGAAACCCAAAACGAAACGCATTTGCAAAGAGCGATAATTAAACTCAAATTTGCCCAATGTCTCCAACCATGCTACGCCCAATATAACATCTGCACTACCCAATGGTAAGGGTAAAAAATCATGGACAATTCTCAACTCTGCCAACTGCAGTTCCACATCTTTACATATCCCAGCTGTTCTCACTGAATCTCCTGTGTCCCAACATGATACCATAATCGTTGGAGGGTTCAATGGGCAATTTCAGCTTTACAACTATCACATCTGATATAAAATTATGAGTAGCTCCGCTATCAATGAGAACAACGACTTTTAGACCCTGGATCGAACTTGTGACCTTAAGTGTTTTTTATGAGCTTAGCCTTGCCATTGAATTCAAAGACAATGCTGCCATGGCCTGTGTTTCCCCAGTGACAACAATATCCTCATCCTCGGTCATATATTCCTGTGGGGTATTTGTCTCATCAGTGTCTAGGTATTCATTCTCACCGCGCACTACTAATACTTGCAATGCTTGTAACTCTTTCTTTTTACAACGGTGGCCCAGTACAAACTTCTCATCACATCGAAATCACAACCCTTTGTCTTTTCGTACTCGAATCTCACTGTCTGTCAATCTTTGAATGGGATTGTAGTGCTCGATGTAGCTGTTCTATTAGGAGTGAGAGCAAAAGTTCTCAGGTTTGAACTTCCCGTCCCTCTCGTGCCTGTTGTCAACGACCCCATACTCGACTTAACCACTGTTGAAATTCCCACTCCTTTCGATTGAGCTCGAAAAGCGAGGTCATCTTCGATCACCTGTGCCATAAACTTTTTGTCCTGAATACCCACTGGTCGAAGTTTCCACATCTCACTACGTATTTCCTCTTTCAGGCCACTTTTCCATTTTTCCTCTAGGGCACTTGCGCTAATATCCCGCATTCACTTAGGATATTCCTCAAGTAGCCGCCGATATTCTTTAACTGTTCCAACCTGTTGCAAACTCATCAAATTTGCGTACCTGTTATCATTTTTCGTTGGTTGGAAGTGATGCAACAATAATTCCCAGAATTCTCCCCAAAGCAATAGGAGCTCGATCCTCCTCGTATTACAGCCATTCTAAAGCTTCCACTTCCATACACAAAGTCGCGGCATCTACCTTTTCATGTTCAGTCAATCGGTTTACCTAAAAATATCGCTCGACACGGCACAACCAACCTTCCAGGTCTTTGTCTGAAAGCTCTTTAAATACTGGCATCTCTAACTTATGCAACCTCCTATCAAACACCAGCCCCTCTCTTCCAACTACTCTCGGTCCTCTATCCTTCCTGTCGCACCAATCCTCACAGTCCCCGTCTCGATTGTTCCGACCATCATGCGCTAACGACCAGTCATAACCGGAGCGCACCCTCCTCTCTTCTGGTAACTAGTCAAACTGACAATCTCCCCGTCGATCGAATTTCGACTCCAACAAGTTCCCCACGTCGAACAGTTCGGTCTGGTCCAGCTAACCCGAACTGGTTTGGTCCAGTCTACCCGCACGCACCCCAGCCACACCCCTGCACCAGCCGCCTCGGTCTCCTTTGCACCCCAGGTCAGTCGGCTTCCTCGTTTCGGAACCCAAACTCTCTTCAACTTCAATCAACACCTTCTTCCCCTTGTCCGAATGGCTTGTTTCGGTAATTGGTTGTACTATAGATCACTCCAACAAGGACATAATGTCTTTAA
>JBBMKA010038706.1:0-10300 GCA_037833695.1 Sechiopsis laciniata | reverse complement strand
GCATGAAGTTGAATTTCGAATCGATCGTTTGACCTAATCGCTCCTCGATCGTGTCTAACTTCACTTCTATTTCCTGTAATTGGTTGTACTATAGATCACTCCAACAAGGACATAATGTCTTTAAGCATGAAGTTGAATTTCGAATCGATCGTTTGACCTAATCGCTCCTCGATCGTGTCTAACTTCACTTCTATTTCCTGTTGTTTCTTCAACAATTTGGCCGAATTGTCTTCAAAATCCTTCATCCTTGATTCCATCTTAGTAGCAACCATTCCTGGATCAGCAAACGGCTCTGATACCAAAATTGATAGAAGAGAGAATCTCCCTTAGAGCCAAAGGTTCCAAAGACAACTGAATGAATAATCCTAACAATGACCTAACATCTCCTATTTACAGTAAACCTAATAATAACCCAATTTAATAATAAAAGACTACTAATCCATAAATGACAATTACAATTAAAATAACAACTAACAATTAAATACTAATAACTAATAAATAATTCTGTCACTTATTGCTTCGCCTCGAATAGGCCATTAGAGGTCTCGGGATCGTATCAGTACCATAGTTCCAAGGCATCTCAACAACGTGTATGGCAGTGCCTCGACATGCTATATAAGAATTCGACAACTAGATAGAGTTCACAACAAGAGGAAATCTTACCCTTATAACCTCTGTTGGATAATCCCACCAAAAAGTTCACTTATTTTCATAGATGATTAATCTTGACAGTTCATTCAAGTGCAAAAATTACATCTTCAACTTCCATCTCACTCATTAAAACTAGATTGTTGAAGAAATAATCATATTTCATTTTAATACTAACACAACCATCGAGAAAAAAAGAGAATATAATGGGATTGGTATGACTTATATGACTTTTTAAAAAGAAAATATATGATCGTTATAGGTGAAATTCGTGGTCAAGACCTACCCACGAGCTCAATGAAACCTGAGAGGTTAGACCCAAATTGGGCTCCGCCTAACCCAAATCATATTCCTAAAGCCACACGAAAAGGCCTACATGCTTATAAATAGTCAGTTAGTAGTGTAAATAAAGTAAGTTATTCTAAACCCTAGATACGACTCCTCTGCACCTTTTTCAACCTAAATGACTTAAGCATCAGAGGCTACATGGCTCGCACCACACTGGTGCCCAGTTTCTCTTGTATGTTTTGCAGGTGTTCATCTTTGTTTTACAGGTATTCGTTCTAACGAAATACAAATTCACCGTTGATCTTGAAAACCAAATTTTAGCATCAAACAACAATCTATAATGATAAACTAGATATACGCTCATCCTGGTGCTAACAAGCTGTATAATTAAAAAATAAACCAGAACAAACTCGATTTTGTTTCCACCGTTTATTTTCACAGAACAGGAATGCAAATGTAGATGACAATACATCCAGGCATCAATAAATAGCTAGAAATTCTACTAGATCTCAACCTAAGATTTGTAATATCCTTATGTTCTTTTTTTTTTTAATTCTACAACAATTGGGAGTGAGGGGATTCAAACTCATGACCTTAGAATTATTGGGTACTGATGCCGCTGAGCTACTGCTCTTGTTGGTATTAACCTCATGTATTCTTAAATTTTTCTCAATGAAAGTAATTTTTTCAACAAAATAGTTTCTTATGGATGAACTAAGAGGAGCATAACAATTTAGAACCATACATAGTCAATGATTCTTTTCTTACACTTTCGTTCCTAAAACAAAAATGTAAGAAAGAAATCTGCTAATGAGAAAAAGTTTGTGATAATTCGGGAAAAATTAAAACCAAGAATAGGGATCTTTGACAAACTTGATGTTGATAAAGCGCAAGGAGGTTGTTGGCCGATCAGAAAGGCCAAGATCCAAACTTGACGTCCCAAGGAGTCTCTATCCATCTTCATTCAAGGCGAGACACATTTTACCCCAATGTTACAGTAGTTCTAGCTAAGGCTGCCTGGAATCTAGATAACATGCTGCACAGGACTCTCAATTGAGATAAGCTATGACTCCCAACAAGGACTACCTACAAGGGCAGCAACAAAAACCCAGCCCGAAAGACAAAGTCTAGCCAAAACTCAAAAGGCAGTGGAAGATCGTTCGAAAGCAAGTAGCTAAGACCGCAATAAGGGGAAAGCATCCAAAGAATGAGGTATAGGATGGAGCTGAAAGTTTATAAGCCAAGCCAAAGGACGGCGACAAGGAAGATGGCAGATAGACATTATGAAGAAGATGGCCAGTATATTGAAAGATAGACTGAAGTAAGGAACGCAAGCCCCAAGACCAGGAAAGTATAGGTGGAAGAAAGTTAAAAAAAAGAGAATGAGTGCACGAATGCAACGCCATATGCATTATGAAAGGTAGGTATAGTTGAGGGGTTGTTGCATAAAGCCCCTCGATAAAGTCTCTTACATAGAGTCATCTTAATCCCTCCATACTATGTTTCGAGTTTACCCAACTATGACTTAACGAGAGTCGAGACAGCCTTCTCTTCGGGTGTGCTTCATCTCGAATATATGCCCACTTTGTAATTGAATGTCAGCCTTTCATTGAGTGTCTGATGAGACCTGAGTCAAACCTAACTATTCAGCCCCAGGGTTGTGTATGTACCCCACTGGGTAGAACAAAGGGTCGTAGTTAAGCATACAAAGAAAAGGTATAGTTGCCTTCAAGCGGGTAGAGGGTCAACCCGGCTAGCACGCTAACTATAACAGTCAACCACCAAGATCCAAAAAAAAGAGAAAGAGAGAGAGAGAGAGAGAGAGAGAGATGGTTGAAGGCTCGAGCGAGGAAGGGTGGCGAAGGAAACCTTTAATTTGAATGTGGGTATCTAGACTCGATAAAGCAGGAAAAGCCATTCCAGGAAGATTGATGCAAGAAGACCGAATAAGATTCAAGTATGTGCTGCGAAAGCAAGCCAGCAGCTGAAGGATCAGAAAGGTAGGCCGGTCGAATGAGGGAGAGCCAAGCCAGAGTCTAATAATCAGACTACGTCTTAAAAAGATGGAAGGGTGGGGGACCTTTGTGACCACAAGGATGACATGCAATTCAATCTTTAGAACACAAAGCAAGCTTCAAGAGAATAAGAGCCTAAGAACCTAGAGCAAAAGTTTCATAACCTTCCACGAAAGATCTGATTTCAATAGAAAATCCAGGTGTAAAAATCAAAATTTTGAATTCTGCAAAAAAGAACATCTAATAAGTACTCAAGTCTCATTTGCAAAACAGAACAACTAATAAAGTCTCACAAATTCAATTCCACTGCCAGATCTGAAATGGATTCCAAAAGACTAAGATCAGCCCAATGGGGCCATAAATACCAAGTTAATATGTTTTAGACATGAAGATGGGTTTCAATTTTCGAGAGAAAGTAGAAAATTTTCTTCTATAATTGAAAGAGGAAGAAAAAGGAAGTATTGGGATGCAAAGGGGATATAGCAAAGAAGAAGAAAAATCTTAAAAGGTAGAAAGAAGAGAGGGACAACGTTAGAGTCCTTTACATTCTGCCAAGTGAGTACTCATGAAGACTTTAGAACGTAAGAAATAAAATAATAAATTTAAGGCTAGGTAAGGTTAGGATTTTAGGAATCTGTCAGCATGGAACAACCTCGCTCATAATTTTTTTTTTTTTTTATTGAAACTAGGAAATCGGAGCTTTGCTCCACTATACCCGGAGTAATCACGCCCGTCCCTAGGCCAGACACTGGGAAACATTGAAGGAATGAAAATACAGGAGGTGTCTACAAATTAATGTCATAGGTGAGTTTTGAACTTGGGACCTTAAAGGGAGCATAGCTTCAAAACCAAAGTCTTTAACTACTTGTGCTACCCTTTGGGGACAAACTTCACTCATAATTACTAAACAATGAAGGAAAAGTATTCAAATGCAAATATCATCAGCGTTTCAGAGTCAACTACAGATTTTTAGAACAAAAAACGCTTATTGACTATGACTTCATGAAGTAATCCAAGACTTCCAAGAACAAAGAAACTATGGGAATCTGCCTTGTGAAACCTAAACGTTTAAAGTTTTTGGTTTATAAATGCTCATTTCTGAGATTTTGGTCACCAATTGGTTTATAGTCACATAATATTCAGTTTCATATACTCGAGAACAACCTTGCTTAATCTGCAACACTTTGTTTTTGAATAAGAAATGTGGAATAATTGAAGCAAATGGTGCTGAAGAAGATAAACAGATGCAGTTAATCACAGTACAGTACCACCTTATAAATTGAAATAAATTCCGGTAAATATATAACAATAATTACAGAGCTCATATTTTCAAATGAAATCAACGAATTCGCCCAATAAAAACCATAACAAAGATCAAAGATGGCCAAAAATTATGCAGCAAGAGTTAATCGATGTCTTACCTGTTTCGTCGTCGCCGGAATTATGAGCGATTGATTGAATAACGAAGATAATCGGAGCTGAAAATGATGGAAGGATTAAGGAACGAAGCAAGAATCTGAAAGGGTTTTTACGAAGAATGAATCAATTTGGAAGCCTAAATTTGATTTTTTAACCCATCTGGGAAAATAAAGAATGTTGGTCTTTGCGTAGATTGGTCTCTATGGATTGTAAATTACGCTTATGCCCTCCGTTGGAGGGGCTACAACAATTGTTGTGTATAGGACTTTACCGCTCTTCAAACAACCCGACACTCGAACTAACCCAATCTAATTTGGTGGATTGGATTGGATTGGATTAAATACACTTTTAGGGAATTGGATTTAAAGTTATGAATTTTTTATGGGTTCAATCCAATTCAACTAATCCGAATTTGATTATTTGGTTTAACAAATATTTTTTTTATATAATATAATTATTATGTTATTTATTATTTAGATTATATGTATATTTATTTTATTAAATTATTATTGCTAAACAATTTATTTTTTAAAATTTTTTTAAATCTTTATAATTTATATAACATGATAAAAATATATACTAAAATTATGTGATCTA
Organism: Sechiopsis laciniata; assembly: GCA_037833695.1. Lineage (NCBI taxonomy): Eukaryota > Viridiplantae > Streptophyta > Magnoliopsida > Cucurbitales > Cucurbitaceae > Sechiopsis > Sechiopsis laciniata. The sequence goes on along the minus strand of JBBMKA010038706.1, from coordinate 5,333 downwards.
TTTTTTTTTTGGTTTTATTGTCTATTTATTTAAGAAAGTCGAATTATGACATCTATTTTTTTTATTTAATTATCTATTTGTTTTATATTATATAATTGTGATTTTCTATATTGAAGGTAGAATTAATAGTGAGTGACTTTTGATTGAATATTTTGCATATTTAATATTTATATTTATTTTATTAATTTAATTTGATAATGATTGGAGATTGTATTTTGTTTATGTATAGCTCATGTACACTCTTAATTGAACTTAATATTGGTCTTTCTTTCTTTGTGGCAAGAAACTTTTAGACGTAAGATTTTTTTTTTTTTAACCGGTCAAATCTAGAAAGTAATTACAAATATAATTACTAAAAAAATATGGATTGATGTCACCTACTTTTTTATAATACTTGAATTAATGAGTATTTATAATACATTATTAAAACTTATAAATGATTATCGATGCAAATATTTTAAGATTTATCTATATTTATAATTATTTTTGTGAGGATAGTTCAAACAATATAATTTTCCCCTTTTTTTTTTTTTTTTTTGAAGGGGTATATCGACCTTATAACATTTAGATATCAAAAAAATCTATAGAAACATAATTTGTAGGTTGAAAAATTGGAACATATAATATCAATCTTAAGTAATCTCCAAGGATTCGAATCTAAAATTCCTTTGGTACTAAGTTGTAAATAATGTTACGTCCAAATTTTAATTAAAATTGTATTGGACGGATAAACTAATTCTTTATAACCAAGTCTATTTGGAGGTCTTAGGGGTTCTGAGTACATAACCAATGAATTCTTAACTACAATTCACAATATATCATTACCACTGTTGTTATTGAGTAAAAAATTCCATGTTTATGATTTTTTATTTCCTAATTTTAATTTCAATTTGAAGCAGTGCATCAACCAAGGTTGCTGAAGCTTTGATTCCCAGTTGAAAATTAAACAACCAGGTGAATAATTTATTTAGTTATTTTCCAATACGTAGTCTACTATGATCTTGTTTTTCATGTACATGAGAATCCTTCTAGTTTCAACAAAAAGAAAGAGAAAAATAAATTAGTTTCCTATTTTTGCAACATCCATTGCCTTATATCTTCCCTGATGACCCCATTATGCCACCCTCTTACATTTGTTGTGGCTGCTTTTGAAGACTTCACCATCATGGAAATTGTAGGAAATTTCTCAGGCCATGCATCTGTTGCTGAAGTGAATAACTGTCTAGAAGAGTTTGGATTCTTTGCGATCTGGGAGCTCTTTGGATTCTTCAAGACAGATGAGCTCGAAGTCTGCTTCGCTGTGTTTTTCGTAACCAATCCACCGTTTGGCTTACGAATTTGGGCTGATGGTTTACGTCTGTCTAGAAATCGTAGAATCCAGTTACCGAGATTCCGACCAACTTCTAAGTCTCTCTGCTGTATGTTCAGGTGAACCTTCAATGCTACATCGAATACATTGCGAGTACGTCTGCATTAGAAAAGGTGTATAGTATTGATAAGAAATCAGGACATTATGAATGTACAGGAAAAGAAGACTGTCATCGTAAAAAAAAAAAAACTGTAATAAATTAAGCAGTTATTTATCAGATGAATTTTAAACCAAATAAGAAGACAATATACCATCAAATACTGATCTTACAAGAAACAAATTACACAGTGAGAATTTCTCCAAGTAAGCATGATGTGGTCATAAACATGTGCAAACTTGCCGTGCAGTCTTCTCATTGTAGCCCACGATAAAGAGCAATGAACATGATTAGGAACGTTGATTAAGTGGTCATATAAGATCATGTAAATAATAAAGAGTTTAGAGAAAATGAGTTCAAACCATGATGGCTCTAGGATTTAATATCTTATAAGTTACTTAGGCAATCAAATCAAATGTAATAAGGATAACGAATTGTCTCGTGAGATTAGCTGAGCCGTGCACAAGTTGACCAATAAACGCACAGAATCCAAAGAATGAAATACAGAAATGCAGCTTTACTCTCAAAGTGGATTTGGAGATGCAGCATTGAAAAGCATGAACTATAAAAGAAAATCATTGAACCTAAATATGGAGTTACAAAAGGAGGTAACAAGCCGAATATAGCATCAGCATCAAAAGTTAAAGGCCCCCTGGAAAAACATTCTTAAATTAAATGGCTTTGACCAAGACAGTATAAGGTGAAAAATGGCGCATCATGTTGAAGGGATTCTTGGATGAATGAAACATCCCTTCGTATACAATTTCCGCTCATCTATGAGCTCTCCAACAAAAAATGAGATCCTGGTGATATTGGAATTTGGGCTTAAGAAGACACCTAAAAGAAGGAAAAATTGCTCCATGCAGCACCCTTTCTCCCCTACTGAGCAAAGTGCAGCTCACCAGCGATGAAGATCTATGTACCTGGAAACCGGAACCAAATGGAGCTTTCGCATTCCAATAGGCCATAAGAGAACTCTCATCGCCTCCCTCAGTTTATAAACTAAGCATCAATGAAGCCATTTGGAAAAACAAATATCCTAAGAAGATCAAGTTCTTCCTATGGGAAATCCTTAAAGATGCCATTAGCACACACGATAAATTGCAAAGAAAGATGCCTTCATTGAATATCTATCCGCACTAGTGTGTTTTGTGCAAAAGAATTTCAGAATCTCTAGACCACGTGCTGATTGATTGTCCGCCTGCCGAGGCTTATTGGGTATTCATAATAGAATGTTTCTCATGGAACATTACTCTTTCTCTTTGATCACCTTAGTCCTCAACGAACACCCATTCAAGGAAAAGAAAAAACTGCTATGGGAGAACTTCACAACGACAGTTGGAGCATATAGTCAGAAAGAAATAGGAACAGTTTTAGAGATAAAGCTACACCATACAATAAATTCATTGAAAATATTACATCCCTTGCTATACTTGGTGTAAGCGATCTCCATGCTTTCATAATTATAGTTATGACACAATTCTATCTAAGTGGAGATCTTTTGGGTGATTCTTTTGGAGAACAACATATTATAATGAAATTGTTTCTTATCCAAAAATAATAATAATAATAATCCACCCGTTTGCCAACTTGATTTTTTTGACCCACGTGGGGTGGTTTATAATTTATATACACCACAGTGAGGATTCAAAGAAAAGTGTAGAATGTTGATCTTGAAACGCTAATTCCTGTAGTGCAAATCCATGTTTGGTTATCTGTTGGTGTTAAATAGACTTTTCTTAATTTGTAGACACCTCCTATGTCTCCATTTCTTGATGTCTCTTGATGTGGTTACTTCGGGTATAGTGGAGCGAAGCTCCAATTTCCCAGTTAAAAAATATGTATATATATATATATATATATTTGGATTAAGTGAATTAAATTTCATTATACCATTGAAATTGAAATTGTTTCTTATAAAAAAATGGTCATGGTGCTAGCAACACTGTAATTGCAAAATATTTCAAAAGGTAAGTCAAAGAGAACAAAAGAAAACACCAAATCCAAAATTCCAAGCTGCTGACTCGGAATTTTGGGAGATTCTCCTATTCCATTCCAACCAAGTCTCCTGGAAGAGAGCATGAACTGAGTTTTTTAAACAGAAGATCTTAGCTTGTTTCTTCAGAGTTTATACCTCCTAAAAGCAAAATAGAACTATAGAAGTAGCTTTTTAACCCAAAGATCTTAGCTTGCTTCTTCAAAGTTTATACCTCATAAAACCAAAACAGAAGTAGTTTTTCCATCATTTCCCCCCTGGAAAATGGCGAATCCTGTAAGTGCTGAAGCTTGCTTCACAGTGGATGGCCGGCCAATGGAGACATTTGAGAGGGAACCAAAAAGTTGATTCAATCCATGACGGGCATCTTACCTAAAAATTAATTTCCTACAGATTTCCTTGAAAATTAAATATGGTAGGGTCGGGCGGCCTATCCCAAGAAAATAGTCGAGTGCTATAAGCTGTCCCGAACACTCACAGATAAATATAAAAATAAAAAAAAAGGATTACAGAAGGGGTGGGGAAGGCAGCCATATGAAGAGATTAACACATCAACGATCAACCTATGCTCTAAATTACATGAAAATAAATAAGGAGCCACAAGGAAGCTAAGAGGAAAATCAAATTACATATCCAAGGTCAGAACTGAAAAATCAATTTAAATTATTACCGGCGAAGAAAGTGGCGAATCTTGGTAAGCTTAGGGCTGATAAGGCGGCGTTGGAGCTTGAGGGCGAGGCGATAGGTTCGCTTCAGCCCCAAGAAATAGGCGGTTCCTAAAGTGATCTCCCATAGCACCATTTTTTCTCTCCAATCGCTTCCCTTCCCTGCAACTTCTTCAATTCTCACACAATGCCCTATGCCCCTCATCTCTCGTGTTTCAATATATTTTTTCTTTTTCTTTTTTTTTCTTTTTGTTTGAGAATCTATTCATTCTTATTTATTTATGCATTTTTGTAAACTAATTTTATCAAATATATTTTCCATTAATGTCCTTAGTTTATTTAAACCCATTTGAGTTTTCGATTAATTTATTATTCAAATTCGTTTCATAATTAGAATTTTATGATGAATATTTAAATATTCATTATTAATCACATCTAAGCCACCCGCCCCACTCTCTCTTAGTTATTTTTGTATTTAACAACACTATAAATAAGTATTGTTTCATCCCTCGTAAAATGCACAAAAAATTCAATAGAGTGGATTCACTTTCTCCCTCTATTATTGTCTTCACTTCTTACTTTGCTTTACATGTTTTCATAACACGTTATCAGCACGGTCTCTACTATTTCTGTGCGAATGGTAGGTTTCATATTTTTCTTTCGTGACATGTTTATGAACGTTCTTTGTATCCAATGTACATGAATTTAAGACCTCACATGTATATATTGTGTACATTTTAACGTTTACATTTACAAATTCAAGTTCATATTTCATTGTAAGTAGTCATTTGCAAAAGCAAAAATCATATCATTTTAAAAAACCACATTATTTGAACATTTATGCTAATAATATTTTACATGAATGTGGTTATTTTAACTAGGGGTGAACATGGGTTTGGTTGGGTTGGGTTGGAGGTGATTTTCAACCCAACCAAAAAATTCGGGTTGGTCAATTCTCCAACCCAACTCAATTAAAGACACAACCCAACCCAACCTAACCCTTATATTTTCGGGTTTGGCTGGGTTGGGTCATCGGGTTCATAAATATATAAATATTTTCTGCTTAATTAGTCTACATTAGGGTTGGATTGAGTCATCGAGTTCATAAATGCATTGTATTATAGAAGAGTACCTTCTTCAAGTTGGCCATAATTAGTAGGTGTTTCAAACTCCACATGTCAAGCTCTATTTATTCTTTATGTTGTT
>JBBMKA010038695.1:0-22284 GCA_037833695.1 Sechiopsis laciniata | reverse complement strand
GGACACGGAGTCCATAGGACTTGCATCTGGAACCTGAGATTGTTATTTGAAATGTTTTGTTTTCCAGTATTTCGAATTAGACCCCGGGGTTGCCTTTTATGTTTTGAACAGGGAATAAATTGCTTTTAAATGTTTATAACCAGGTTCCTTGAAGTTTTAAATTCTTGTTATTAATTTCCCATAATGCTTGGTGATTTTAATTGTCTTTATACATGCATGCTGAGTAAGGACCAGGTTTAGGACCATTTTTGGGTCGGGTCCTTACAGATACTATACTTAGCATTTCTTCTAGGACTAGGGGAATAAATTATTAGTTAAGAGCAAAGATGAGTAAAATTGTTAGAAGTCACATGCCTCCACAATTACGCATTAGAAAGATTAGCATTGCGGTTCTAGCAAAAAAAAAAAGAATAAATTGCACAAATATGCATTTATGCGATACAGGGATGCGAAACCAGGATGTTGAATGAAGAATCTCCTACCGAATGGGAGCAAAAATAAAGAGAAGCGACATAATGCATTCATGAGACAGCTACATTTGAAGAAACACCCCAATAAGGAAAGAACAGAAAATCAATCAATCAATTAAATCCGGTGTTAATCAATAGATTCCAGTAATAATCAGAAGATCCCAGCATTCATGAAGATATTCTAGCTCATCCAAACTTGTTGCACAAGTAAAATCATCTTTATTTAAAGAAGGCAAGAAGCTATAATTGGAAAGCTAGTCAGTTGGCCAGAAGTCAATTCACTTGGGATAGAATACCATGAGAAGAAGGCAACTGGACGGTGTCCATAGAATCCATTGACAAGGAGTCTAGCTATCTTTAACAGCACCAATTCCTTGTTTAAATCTTTGTAGTTAGGAGTAGTGTGTAGATCTGTAGTTGACTTTTAGTAATGACATTTATAAATTGGCATTATCAATTTTTAGTCATTTCTATGTTACATTAGGTTAAAAGCATTAGTAAGAATCGTATGTAGAATGCATGTTAGGATTTCGAGTAGTTAGATTTTATATTGCTACAATTTATTCTAAGTATATGTTGACTACTTACCCACATATGCTAATCATCAGTGAACTTGAAAGAGGAAACTTTTGGATGATGATCCAACATGTTATGATAGGTTTGATGTGGTCTCTTGCATCAGTTAAGGAGTTAGGAATAACCCTACTATCGCATGTGTCGCCTGAAGTTAAGTATGAAGAACTGTAGCAGAAGCTGGGTTTGTTATAGATCAATGAGTGTGGAAGTACTAGTTAGAATAAGGAAGCATTGAATCTAATTTACCATTATCGCATGATAAGCATCTTCTACATCTGCATTTTCACCTACACTTATTTACGTTGCATTTAGTGTCTTGAAAACCCAAACAGTCACCAACACTCATTTTCAAATGTTCGCATAACTCTTAAGTTAGTAAAACTAGGCCTCAATCCCTGTGGAGAACGATAAAATAAATACTTATCACTTGCTGCATTTCTGACCGCGTATACTTGCATAAAAACGATTCCAAAGCCAATATTTAGCAATAAGTTTAAACTTAGAATTCACTCATTAATTATATATAATAGCATCGAAAATCATAGTTCATGCTACAATATACTCCTAATTACAAAATGGAAAAAAAAAAAAAAAGAAAGAAAGAAATGGTGTGGTTGTTGTAGATGGTGGATCCTTGTCATGAGATATCACGAACACCTTCTAGTTTCCTTCTTCATACAAAGGAATAATCTGGAGTGAATTAACTTATGGCCAAGCGATGTCTGTTTAATAGACTCTCGTCAATCAACGCCCAATTAGGGTTTCTTCGTTACCTTATATAGGGTCGGTTTACTTGGCTAGTAAGTTTGGATGGTTCTAGAATGTCTCTATTATCGCCTGAATCATCGTTAATTAATTCTCCTTTATTTTTACAGTGATATGATTTTCCAAGTGCGATAGCTTCTTTAGCGTGTTAAGGCATCGACAGGTCTTAGGTGCGCCAGTCTTCTCATTCCAATGCGGTAGTATCTTCAGCATCTTAATCCTGCTTGAAAAACATTTAAGTTAGTGCGTTTATTGCTCTCTTTGTTGTCTTTCTTAATGCGTATGTGTGGATGCGTCTATATTCTACCTTTTTTGTTTGCCTTTTAGCTCTATTTAATATCAATTGTCCAAAATAATCCTAAGAAATGCTTAAGTTAGCTGCCTTATTTATGTTCTATTTGAGAGCTATCACTTGTACAACGAATGGGAGACATGAAAAGCCGTATCAGCTAAGCCTAGACCAACTATTGGATACTGGGTAAAAAGCAGTAATAATAAAGATCGGCTAAATCGAAGATACGACATGGGAATCGCATTTCTGAAATACGAATGTCTAGTAATGGATGTCAATCACCTTGCCTAGCATTGTTTTAGAATTGAGAAAAAAAAAATGGATATTACAAAAATTCATTTCAAAAAAACTGCAAGTTCTAAAAACTCCATATCTCTTACTATAAGAAGCATTTATGTTTAATTACTTTCTAGAATTTTTATCACTTTTAGGATTTTTACCGCTTTTGTAGGAGTCGCGTTTCTAGTTGTTATTTTACACTACTAAATAACTAAATTCATAGGAAGTTTTGATCGAATAACACGTGTAAACGTTAAATAACGCAGCCGTAGTAAATTAAAATTTACTAATGGCTTACAACGGTAACATTCAAACCGTTGCGCCATCATAATTACATAAGGGTAATGATGATTATTCATCAACCCGTTGCGACAGATTCGCTTCCTATAAGTTCTAAAATATCCGTCGTTTTCATTTACGATTTCTATAAATCCTAAAACTCGTTTGATCTTCACAAGTAATCTGCACCCAAATTTTCAATGAAATCTTTTCCAAAAACCCTAGAATGTCTAATGGCCGTAAAATCTGCATTTGCTAGCAAGAAAGTTGCTAAGAAATCTGCATTCACGCTGCTATAAGCCATAAAGAATGTTGGAACCACTCTACAAGATTTTCCTTCAAAATCTTGATCCATCTTGTAGAAGCGAGTAAACAAGAAAATCGTCTTTGACTCTAATGAGGAATCCCCTCCCAAAACCCCTACTAGTCAAATAATTCTTGAACAACTTATCGCGCAAGAAAATGAACCGACATAATCTGAGATCGCGCAACCAGTGTTAGAGGTCACATAAATAGGGCAAGCAATCGTAACCGTAGAGGAAGGCTTAACTAAAGAGGCACCACTAGAGCTAGCTATAGTAATCATGGAGAAGAGGCTGACTGTAGAAGTATCTCCAGTGAAATGAGTGACGATGGAGTTTGGAGAAGAAATAGTAGGAGAAGATTGGGAGATGGTCGAGCAAGAGTCCCGATTGACCCTAGCGCCTTTGGAAGTCATTGAAGGAAGACTTGGGCTAAATAAAGCTTCTAAAGAGCTAGAAAAGGAAATAGAGAGAGAAGCGGAGGCGAAGAAACAAGCCAAAGAGGCAGAGGATCTGAGGTTGGGCGCAGAATAGCTAACCGACTAAACAAAGTAAAAGTGGAAAGAAGAATCGCACTTGGCCATCCAAGAAGGCCAGATAAGGTAATTGAAGAAGTGTTTCTGGTAAGAAGAGTTCAGCAGAATAAGGGCAAGAAAATTGCAGAACCAGAAAAAAAAGGCCGAAGAAAAGAAAAAATGCCTCTACAGTAGAAAAATCGCAAACCCCAGCATCATAGAAAAAGAACAAACTGCTCAATTTGGGTGGGGCGTAAGCAAAAGCGAATCCATTTATGTTCACAACAGCAATCTGGCAGGAGCAAGGGCTCGCCTATGCTACTTGAAAGAACTCGCCCAAGACACAATCACAAGAAGATGATGGGATAAGTTTGTTCAACCAGATGTCCAAGCCCACCCTGACTGGGTGCGAAAGTTTTTTTTTTAGCAATAGCAGCAGTGATGGAAGCTACGAAACAATGGTGGAGGGAAAGAAAATAAATTGAAGGGTGGAATGAGCTGTTTGGGTTTGAAAACGATGAGGACTCCCAATACAACAGGATGGTGAAGTCTACATCGAAAGAAGAATTGGAAGCGTGCCTAAAGAAAATCACAATGTAGTATGCAAAGTGGAATGAAAATACTTAATTTCAAGGCTTCTACCTAAACATTGACGAAAATATTGGAATAATTTTGTAAATACCAGCATCATGCCTTCCACGCACGACACCACCCTAACCAGGGCACAGTCCTCCTGATTTACGCCATATGCATTGGACTCACAATTGATATAGGTCGTATAATATAAGAAGAAGTCCGACAACAGATGAAGAAGGTACAGAGAAAGATGTTCTTCTCGCACTTCATCACAAGGTTATGAATTTTTCAATGGCTCAAAAAGTTGGCGGAAGCTTCCACCTTAAAAGTTTGGAAAGTTGATCAAATAGCAGACTGGAGAAGAAGGAAAGCACCACCTATGACTACATCATCAGTAGTGGCCACAGAGATCGGCTAGCCAGTTCAGTAGAGCCTGCCACCAGTCCAACAAATGCCTCTAGAAGCGACAAGGGTAATGGCAAAACGAAAAGTGCCAATGCAAAAAACGCAGCAGTAACACCTGGCACCTTCGCCAATGACAAGCCCTGCTGCCTCGCATCAACTAAGCTAGCCCACCAAAGCTCATCCAAGCTCACACGCACTGCCTGTTCGAGCGCCAATCCTTTATGAAGTTCGAGAAGATATTCTGCGCCAAATTAAAGAGCATCAGAGTCTGACAACACACTTTATACGACAAGCCCGCATAGTCTTGAAGTACGCAGAGCAGCAGGATAGAGTCATAAGGAGGAAAATGAAAGCAAGGAACCCACAACTTTGGTTCCCTTTTTTTCTTACAGAGGTTTACCAAGAATAGGTGCCACCATTGGCATCCAATGAGCCTCCACAAGAAGATCCCTACTCAGCAAGCTAAAGGAAGTCTCTATCTTTAACTTTCTCACTTTGTACTCCTCCTATTTTATTTACATTTGTATGAATTTCATTTAAATGTGCACTCCCTTATCTGCATCATAGATATTCTTCATTTTTCACAAAATCTGTATAATCTTCTACTTTACTTACATTTTGTGTACGCATCCTAGATATCATTCTTTACTTACCTTAACGAATACAATAGTTCATGCTTAATGCTAGCTTCGCATTCCATAAATTGGAAATTCTAAAAATAAAAATAAAAATAAAAACTTAAGTAATTAAGAAATCTTTAGGTGATCGAGATTGCCAGAATGTTGAAAACATTAACAATAGCAAAAACCTTGAGTAAAAAGAGAGATTGAATGTCTCTAGAAGTTAAAACTGAAAGCTTGAAGTGATGCGATCAAGTCTTAGAACAATTTAAGTTTGGGGGAACTAAGCCTCACCTTCATTGAGGATAATGAAGAATTTAAGTATGGGAGTGAGGGCAAACTAATTGTTATTGTAAAGTAGTAGCTTGTTATTGTAAAAAAAAATTATAAAATGAAAATCAAAATACTCTGGGTAAAATATAGGCACAAAAGAGCGAATAAGTCGTAGGATCTCGAAGTAATTCCTTTGTTCACGAAAAGCAAAAGCTTGAGTCATTCCATTCACTTAGGAGGAACGTTTTATGCTCGAGCGGACTATTCTAAGAACTATGAAATTGTGAACATGAGTGCAACCCGAGTATGAATGCGATAAAAGCAAAAGCAAAAAATCTCGAGGGATTTAAGAACTAAATAATAGCCTTGGAAATAATGTTGTGGGCAAACTTAGAGTAATCTAAGGGTTGATTAAGTTGTTTCTGAGTCATATGAATTAGCTTTAAGAGTGTTCAATTTGCCTGCTAAAAATGGAAGAAACTGGTGTTAATGAAAGAAGTAAGCTAGCAAGTTCAGGACCCTAAAAGCCAATAAGTTTACCTTTATGTTTTATTTCATAAGAAAATTTCTATTGATGGACAACGAAGCATAGGACAAGTTTAGACTATTGTATTCATCATATTCGGGAATATAGGAACTATAGAAATATCTTTCGCCCACATTAACTTATCTAGCATTGCTCGGGCCGATCAATAGTTCAAGTTTAGGGGTTTGATAACTCTAAATAATAGAGTTATTTGAGCCCTCCTATTACCACATTTTTGTATTCTTCATAGAAATAAACACATTTTAGAAGAGAACTGTTGCTAGACATTATAGATATTGATATACGTTTCGCATGATGGGTAAAATGCCCGATAACGTAAAAATTAGGAGATATTACCATTTGAGTAAAGCAAATTACACACATTTAAGCATAAACACGTTAAGGACCCAATTCTTGTTAATGCGGTATCTATTGTGCAGGATTGGGAACGCTTTGTATTGTGTTGAGAAACAAAATATATGAACAAAAATACTTCGAAAGGACACACACGTTAATTGACCAGTATGGCAAGGATCGCGGGAATATAGGAAGATCATTTGATTCACCATAAAACCTATCATAGACTCCAAAGATTCTCTTGAACATCATGCTTGGACCGTAAGGAACGACAGACACTTATAAATATGTAGAAGATCGATGAACAAAGTCATGTTGGTTTTGTTAGGGTTTGACACTGATGGATTACGAGGTTGTCGAGGGGCCGATTGAACACTCGACCATGTATGTTGTCTATAAAACCTTAACAAACTAGTACCATGGTGTCAGTCGGAGTTCGAAAGTCGCAAGTGACAGCGGCGTTGGTGTTTCAGCAGTCTATTTTATCTTGCTTATTTATTGCTTCAGTAACTAGGAATTGATCTGCTTCTTTACATTAATTCTTAAGAGTAGGTTGTAATGCGAACCTTTGAATTTAATGTTATGAATGTTGCATTCAAAGTTTATAGTGTTATTCGTATTCTCATGCATCACATTTAATCTAGACGCATTTATCACGAGTTAGGGAAAAATCAAGCAATCAAGTTAAGTTAGGGATAGAGGAAGATATATTAATAATTATGGCAGTTTTTTAGCATTAGCAAGGGTTGACTGACAACCCACTTGTAGTCTTTCGCATTTTTAGAGAAAGGCTTAGGAATAACAATCTCACTAGTAGCATGCATATCACTTGTTAAGATTACAAACTCACGGGAAATGTACTGGCGAGTTGTTGTAAAGTGTTTGGAAGGGAGCTTTAGGTTATAGTGGAGCATGTATTAATTTTCTTACCATCATTTATCCTATCTTAATCTTAATTACTATTCAAGCTTAGCTCTCGCATTTTAGTCAATAAATTATATGTAAACCACAGCCTCAACCCCAATTAAACCAATCTACTATCCCGAGTAACTCTAGAGTAACATACATTAATTTTAATTTCCTTTGAAGAACTATAAAATAAATACTTATCACTCGTTGTATACTCGTCTGCCTATACTTTCGTAATAATGCGATTTGAAGTGTAAGATTTAGTCACACACTTAGAATCAAATTACCAAAACAAGAAAAACAATACAGCTGTGTCGCATCACAATGCTTATAGGAGAAGGTGAGTGAATAAAGCATCACAAAAAATTAAAATCATATGGTGTGTATGATTTGTTTTCATTCAATGATTAAACGTAAATCTATATTTTTCTCTGCCATGTTTCTTATGTCTGAAGAATTGCATTTACATACTTATCATATTGATTGACGTCTCTGTATAATAGATAATTGAGAGGACAATCAAATGGAATTGTAATTTTCTCAATATATAAAATTGAGACAGCTTAGAACCTCATCATATAACAAATTAAAAATAAAAATACTTAAATTTAAATAAATAATGATCAACACAAACCCAAACCAAAAAAAAAAGAAAATAAATTTGCAAAGGATTATATAAAATCAAATACAACAATTGATAGAATTCAAATATTTAGCATCTAGATCTTGGATGCCAAAAAACTAGTACAACAACTCTTCGAGACTCATTTACTTGTAGATAAGAATCCACAGACAAGACAATCAAATCATAAGTTTAACCGATCTCCTCCAACATCCTCATAATGTATAGGAAGTTGGCAAATATTATTCATACAACTTAATAAAATTTAAATACCATCACTCAGTAGACTTTTGGAGGTGGTGGGGAGTTGTACTAATATGGATGATGTTTGGATTTATATGGTGGAGGAGGTGATTGGTAGTAATATGGAACTGGTGGGGACGGGGATGGTGGAGGTGGAGATTTATAGTAGTAAGGTGGTGGTGGTAATGGAGATGGTGGTGGCGGAGACTTATAGATGTAAGGAGGTGGTTGAGGAGACTTGTAGACGTAGGGAGGTGGTGGAGGAGACTTGTAGACATAGGGAGAAGGTGGTGGCGGAGACTTGTAGACGTAGGGAGGTGGTGGAGGAGACTTGTAGACATAGGGAGAAGGTGGTGGTGGAGACTTGTAGATGTATGGAGGTGGTGGTGGAGACTTGTATATGTAGGGTGGTGGTGGAGGAGATTTATAGACGTACGGAGGTGGTGGTGGAGACTTGTAGATGTAGGGTGGTGGTGGAGGAGATTTATAGACGTACGGAGGTGGTGGGGGAGACTTATAGACGTACGGAGGTGGTGGGGGAGACTTGTAGACATATGAAGGAGGTGGAGGAGACTTGTAGACATATGAAGGAGGTGGAGGAGACTTGTAAACATAGGTTGGTGGTGGTGGAGACTTGTAGACATATGAAGGAGGTGGAGGAGACTTGTAGACATATGAAGGAGGTGGCGGAGACTTATAGATGTACGAAGGTGGTGGAGGAGATTTGTAGACATAGGAAGGTGGTGGCGGAGATTTATAAATGTAGGGAGGTGGTGGAGGAGAATTATAGATGTATGATGGCGGTGGAGGAGACTTGTAGACGTAAGGAGGTGGTGGAGGAGATTTATACACATAAGGAGACGGTGGTGGAGGAGACTTGTAGACATAAGTAGGTGGTGGAGGAGACTTGTAGATGTACGGAGAAGGTGGTGGCGGAGACTTATAAATGTAGAAAGGTGGTGGAGGAGATTTGTAGACATAGGGAGGTGGTGGAGGAGATTTATAAACATATGGAAAAGGTGGTGGAGGAGACTTGTAGCCATAAGGAGGCGGTGGAGGAGACTTGTAGACATAGGGAGGTGGTGGTGGAGACTTGTAGACATAAGGAGATGGTGGTGGAGGAGACTTATAAATGTAGGAAGGTGGTGGAGGAGATTTGTAGAAATAAAGAGGCGGTGGAGGAGATTTATAAACGTAGGGAGATGGTAGTGGAGGAGACTTGTAGACATAAACAGGTGGTGGAGGAGATTTGTAGACGTAGGGAGGTGGTGGAGGAGATTTGTAGACATAAGGAGGTGGTGGAGGAGACTTGTAGATGTAAGGAGATGGTGGTGGCGGAGATTTATAAATGTAGGAAGGTGGTGGAGGAGATTTGTAAACATAGGGAGGTGGTGGAGGAGATCTATAAACGTATGACGATGGTGGTGGCGGAGACTTGTAGACATAGGTAGGTGGTGGCGGAGACTTGTAGACATAGGTGGGTGGCGGTGGAGACTTGTAGACATAGGTAGGTGGTGGCGGAGACTTATAGACGTAGGGAGGTGGTGGAGGAGACTTGTAGACATAGGGAGTTGGTGAAGGAGATTTATAAACATATGGAGATGGTGGTGGAGGAGACTTGTAGATGTAGGGAGGTGGTGGAGGAGAATTGTAAACGTAAGGAGATGGTGGTGGAGGAGACTTGTAGACATAAGGAGGCGGTGGAGGAGATTTATAGACGTATGGAGGTGGTGGAGGAGACTTATAGATGTAAGGAGGCGGTGGAGGAGACTTGTAGACATAAGAAGGCGGTGGAGGAGATTTGTAGACGTAGGGAGGTGGTGGAGGAGACTTGTAGACATAGGAAGGTGGTGGAGGAGACTTGTAGATGTATGGGGATGGTGGTGGTGGAGATTTATAAATGTAGGAAGGTGGTGGAGGAGATTTGTAAACATAGGAAGGTGGTGGCGGAGATTTGTAAACATAAGGTGGCGGTGGAGGAGATTTATATACGTAAGGAGAAGGCGGTGGAGGAGACTTGTAGACATAGGGAGGTGGTGGTGGAGACTTGTAGATGTAGGGAGGTGGTGGAGGAGACTTGTAGATGTAAGGAGATGGTGGCGGCGGAGATTTATAAATGTAGGAAGGTGGTGGAGGAGATTTGTAAACATAGGGAGGTGGTGGCGGAGATTTATAAACATAAGGAGACGGTGGTGGTGGTGGTGGAGACTTGTAGACGTAGGGAGGTGGTGGTGGAGACTTGTAGACGTAAGGAGGCGGTGGAGGAGACTTGTACATGTAGGGAGGCGGTGGTGGAGACTTGTAGACATACAGGGGTGGTGGAGGAGATTTATAGACATAGGGAGGAGGTGGTGGAGACTTGTAGACATAAGGAGGTGGTGGAGGAGATTTATAGACATATGGAGGTGGTGGCGGGGGAGATTTATAAACATAAGGAGACGGTGGTGGCGGAGACTTGTAAATATAGGGAAGTGGTGATTTATGGTGCTTATATTTTAGTGGAGGTGGTGGCTTGTGGTGGTGGCGATATTTTTGGGGCGGTGGTGTATGGTGGTGGTGCTTTGGTGGAAAATATTTGTGAGGTTGATCTATTGGTAAATCACCATTGTATTCAGGGTGATCGAGTTGAGCAGCAACTACGGTGGCGACAATGAGGATAATTGCCACCGTCGAGAGCAATTGAGGCCAATGCCTCAGAGGTTTCATAGTCCCCATCTTCAGGCAATAGATTGTTGTAATGAGTACAAGGTATGTACGATTCCAACCCTTTATATACTACTCATAAATGCCTTCTTCGTTAACAAATATTATGATTATTTATTCCATGTAGGGAAGAGTAGCACATCTTACTTTTCAAACTAATATCTTTATACAATATTTAGTTCTTAAAGTTGACTTCACAAATATTGATTCAATATAAATTAAATTTATTACTTAATTTAGTAATCCACATTGAATGCTTATCTTTCTATATTTTAAGGTTTCATACTCAAAGAAAAATTTTGATGATGGGATTTAAAATTATAAGAGTTTTCATAAATAAGTCAAAATTTTAAAACGAAGTGCAGAAGTATTTATTTTTTACGGTAGAAATCTTTAGTTATAGCAAAATAAAATCAAGTAAAATTGTTTAGAATCAGTACTTTGATCTTTAATTGCGAAAACTTTTTTAGACTAAAATGATTAAGTGCATTTGTTGTAGCACAACCTATTTTCAAATCAGTTTTTAATTCAATATTGTTCCATTGGAGATCTGACTTTTTACAAACTTTAATTGAATATTGTGTTTGTTGGTTCATGGTTATCAACTACTAACTTATTAGAGATGCAATTGGCTGGACAAATGCGTTTTAATTAGAAGTAATATGCACGTTCGAAGCATATATTTGTTCCTTCTTAGAATTGGGTTATGTCCTCCCTTTGACTTTTTTTTTAATTGAATTTAACAATGATTGGCATGGGGATTGGAAGACTTTTCTTTTTAATCTTAAACCTACATTATTTTGGTTAAATTATTTGTTGAGATATGTCTTGAACGCATTAATGCCCTACGATTAGTAATTGGGGATCTCGCTGCCCGGTAAGCGAGTAGGGATGCAGGGGCAACGCCCCCGTTACGTAAACGCTTTCCGCATTGCAGCAATGTAATTCGCATGTGTTTAGCGCATCCCACATTCTCACCATCTGCATTTTGTTGCACGTTCTGCATTTACTTACGCAACCATATTCTATTTTATGCTTACGCATTCTATAATAGGATTTAATGAGAGTGCATGTATAAATTCGAATTAAACCCTAGTCGATTATGACATTCATGATGTTCATTCTGTAATCTGTATTATTCGTCTCTCCTTAATAAAATTTCGCTTCCTCTCTACATGTGGACTAGTTAATACAACGTTAATGAACCACGTAAATTCAGTCTGTGTTTTCTTCTCTTCTTTTACATTTTCTTTATCTTCGCATAGGTTGTTGATTATCGTTTTCATAACACTATTGTTATTGTTTACCTTTAATTTTGTCGAGTTAATGAGATGTTTTTTTTAAAAAAAATAGAACATTAAGACATATTTTAATTTTGATTATTTGTCCCTCGTAACATTCCCACCTTTACTAATTGATTTCTTTTAAACATTGTAAGAACTTGTGTTCCTTGAACGTGGTTCATTTTGTTGTCCAAATGAGTCATGTATTTTTTTCTCTTTCTTATCAAAATATAATTCAAAAGGACTTCATTATTATGTTACTAAATATACAATAGCCATTAGCGAATCAGCTGGTGGCACGATTGGTTATCTGGTTTGATGTTAATTCATTTTCACTCCACGGTTACGAGTTTGATCCCTTTAATCGGTATTTTTAATCTCTTTCCCTCAACTTGTAATCAATATATATATATATAATAGTCAATTCTCAAAAAAAAAAAAAAAAAAAAAAAAAGAAAAAAGAAGCCAAAATTTCAAAAAAAAGATATACAATAGCCAAATTATAACAAATGAAAGTATAAAACAGAAATATTAATTATAGAACAAGAGATGGACTTAAAGTATGTTTCAACAATATTCTTATCCCCTTTCAATAATTTACTAGGATGAATTACATGATGGGAATGCTAAAATTATGCCAATGTAGTTTGAATATTTGCTGTTAGATTCTTTGTTAAATTATCATTTTGGTCTAAGTTTGAAGTTTATTTTTGTTCATTGAACTTTAAAATGCCTAATTGTATTCCTTGTATTCATCATAATAATACATAAATAATTTAAAATTTGTTCTTTGGATAAGTTTTTGTTAACTTTTCTTTGAAAAATAATATTCTCTTTCAATCATCTTCACATTTTATCTTTATTTATATTGAAATTATTATTAATAAATTGATTTTGGTTAAACTTCAAATTTATCACAATGAACTAACTTTAATTTAATTATTTTTGAAAAATATTGAAACTAAAATTAGACATTAAATAGTTCATAGATCAAAGTAGAATAAATCTCAATGTAATCAAAATGGTATTTTAACTTAAACTTTTCTTATCTCTACTAATAAATTAAATTATAAAAATTACCCATGAATTATGAGTTTTGTGTAAATAAAATTTTTAAATTTTGAAAAGTTGAACTTTAAAAAAACGTTTCAAGATATTCTTGCGATAAATTTGAATGGATATATTTATTTAGTAAGTAAAGTTTTGTTTGAATTAGTTTTATTTCAATATTAACTGTTTATTTAATTTAAATTTTAGTTTGATGGTTGAAATTAAATTCTTAATATGTTTTTTTTTTTTTTTTATTCTTTACCATTTGTTTTATATTTATATCATTTTTACCTTTGTTTTTCGATGTAATAAAAATCATTGAATGTTAGCTCAAATTAGATATATTTTTTTTTGTTGGATGTAAATGTGTGTTTTAAATTTTTAAGTTTAATGTTCTATTAAAAATTGATTAAAAAAAAAAAAAAACTCAAGAGTTTAAATAAATCACAACCTACATGTGAACGCTAAATTCTAATCTTGATGCAAAGATGAATAATATATTTGAATTTGAAAATGATTTGTGGGCATTGAGAATTTATTTTTCTTCTTTAGAGTTTGATTAAATTCAAATATTTGGATAGCTAAGGTCCTCTTTAATAACTTTTTGGTTTTTGAAATTTAAACTTATTTTTACTCATATTTGTGTTTCATCTTTTTTACAATATATCTAACTTTTCTTAAAAAAATATGTGAATACTAACCAAATTTCAAAAACAAAAATAAACTTTTAGAAGTTTTTTTTTTTTGTTATTAAATTTTGGTTTGATTTCTACAAAATTTAAGTAAGATGTAGAGATATTTATGTAGAAAAAACATATGGTATGGTAAATATTATTATAGGATTAAATTTTAAGAACCAAAAACTAAAAAACAATAGTTGGACCTAAATTATTTAAATAGTTAAAGATAGAAATTAATCTCAAAAAGTAACACAGTGATACGTTATCATTCAACTTTAAATAGATGAATAAATCTCTAACAAAACCTGCTCATGTATGGAGAGATTAGATTTTGGAGTTGATGAGCGGAGAGAGGAGAACAATTTGATAGTAGGATTTCTCAACTATTTGTTTGTTTTTAGTACATCATGACCTTAAATTTAATTTCCAACTTTTTTTAATAACTTTAATTTTATATCAAACCATCAAACCTTTTGTCTAATCCTATCAAATTTCATATCAAATCTCATTTAATTTCCAACTTTTTTTAATAACTTTAATTTTTTTTTCCTCAAATTTAACTTTTATCATTATCTCTCAGTTGAATTACAAACAGAGAAAATTGCACAAACCATTTCTAAATTATAAGAATTGTGACGATTACACATTTAAACAATTGATTTGATCAATTACATCTCTTGAGATTTGATAAGTATTGCAATCTAGTCCCAAACTTAAATTTAGATATTATAATGGAGAGTACAATTGGCATATTAAAAAAAAATCTTACTTTTCTTCTTCTTTCCATTATTTCTTTATTTCCCTAAAATAAAAATGAATAAAACATAAAATATACTAGTTTCATTTCTTTTTCCATCAACAATCAACAATGTTATCCGTAGAGAGATCTAAAATTGTATTATGAAATCTAGATCTTCCCATTAGCATTCTCACGAGATTGAACGATAAAAGAACTATTTTTTAAGAGAATTTTTATGTACTAGTCTATTAATAAATCAATCTCAATTTTGGGTGTGTTTTTTTTTATAGAAAAAAGTGGAGTGAAAGTGAAATAAACTCGTTAATAGTAGTTTGAAGTAGTTAACTACTCGTTTAGATATTGAGATTAATAGTAGTAGAATAATCAACTACTTGTTTGAGAATTGAGATAAATAGTGGTAGATATAATTTTTTTTTCTTTTAATTTTTTGAAAATGTAGTTGGAGTAAATATTAACAATTTTATGTCTATAATTAAAAGTTTATGAAATTTAAATATCCATCTCAATTGTTGTTAATTGATCTTAAAAAATATTTTTATCTTTTTTAATTTAATAATAATAAAAATTGAAAATTTTGAATTTATGACACTTTAGTTCATTGACACACATATACACCTCTAAAATAATTAAAAACTATCATATTTAATTATCAATTAACTTTTAGTTTTATATTTTGTTACAAAACATATTAGTAACGTGAATTAAGTAAACAATAATAAATTTTAAAATTTTAGACGAAATTTACCATTAAATAGACCATTAAAAAATGTGAATTATTATGGAAGGAGTAGAAAATATATTTACGTGAAACTTGTAAAAATATATTCTTCTAGAAAATAAAGAAATACAAAGTAGTAGGTTATGATAGTCTTATTAAGCAAAGTATATTATGTACTAGTTGAAATATTTGTTTCTTAACAGAAAAATGAAAGAAAAAAAGTCATAATTTCAAAATATTTATTTTTTCTTTCCTTTACCTAACCTTGTTAAATTTTATTATTAATATTTTTTTAATATTAACAACTTAGAAAAATTGTTTTAAAAAAAAAACTTAGAAAAATAAAATAACTAAAATGACATTTTTAGCCTATGTTTTAATTTTGTTTTATTTTGATTCTTTTACTTTTAATGTCAAATTTTAATTTTTATAACAATAATAAAGCTAAAATTTAGTATTTATTGTTAATTTATTACTATATTTCATTTGTAAATTTGTTCTTATTAATTTTCATAATTTTAGAAATATGTTTATATGAAACTTTTTATTAAAAAAATGAGGTTTTTTTATCAATTAAAATTATTATTAATTGAAAAGTTGTTATAAAATAATTCATTTAAACATCGAATCCTCAAACATAGAGTTGAATTAGAATACGACCCATCAATCAAGCTAACACTCTATCGACTTTTTTAATAGAGTTAAAATTATTTTTTGAAAGAAATATTAGCCGAGATTGAAAGATAATTTTGATGATATTTAATATGGGATTTGATAAAAGGGTTTTTTTTTTTTAAAAAAAATAGAGATTTGGTAAAGAGTTTGATGAGTGTTTAAAGAGTGGTTAAAGAATGGTTGAAAGTGGTTGTTTACTAAAAAAACAAACGAGGAGTTTTTGAGCCGTGGCTCTAAAATTATTTTTTCAACTTCGTATCTTGCTCATGAAAACTCACGAATCTTATCCAATTTCCACCTAAATCTCCACCGGAATCCCATAATTC
The DNA here is from genome assembly GCA_037833695.1 of Sechiopsis laciniata. NCBI lineage: Eukaryota > Viridiplantae > Streptophyta > Magnoliopsida > Cucurbitales > Cucurbitaceae > Sechiopsis > Sechiopsis laciniata. The sequence continues at coordinate 6,080 of JBBMKA010038695.1, read as the reverse complement.
ATCACCTCCCCCATTTCCAAAAAACCCTTCTAATCTCGTCTGCCACCTCTCCACTACTATTGTCGTGGAGGTCGTGTTGGATAAACTTAAATATAATTTTAATATATCTTTTGGAATAATTGTAAATTGAGGAATTAGTAGATAGACATTTAAGGAAATTAATTGTGGAGCTGATTAAGGAATTAGTGGACCCTTGATTTGGCAATTAGTGGGAAATGTTTATGGTAAGAACTTGGAGATCAAGTTTGTAATAGGCTATAAATAGAGTGTTCCTTCATTGTGAATCATAGAGAAAAAGGAGAGTGAAAAGGAAAAAGAGCAATTGTAGAGAGTTTTAGAGAGAAATAAAGAGAAAGTCTTTGTAGAGAATATCTTGTGTGAATTGTCTCTCCAATCATGAAGCGAAAAGATTGCGCCATTATGTTCTATTATTTTATTTGCAATTCGAGTTTCTATAAATCGGTATCAGAGCCGATGGCAAATGTGAAGGGTCAAATGTTGCTGTCAAGTATGACGAAGGCGAATTACGAGAATTTAAGCATCCAGATGAAGCTTTTCTTAGATCTCATGATGCATGGGAAGTTGTCGAAGAAGGTTTTGTAGAACAAGAGGATACCGCAGATTATACGGTGATTCAAACCAAAGAGTTGAATGAGACGCGTCGAAGGATAAAACAACATTGTACAGGTTGTTTCGTTCAGTTGACGAATCAGGCATTGAGAAGATTGCGAGTGCAATAACTTCAAAAGAAGCGTGGTACACTTTAGAGAAAGTGTCAAAGGATCCGACCGAGTCAAGCAAGTGCGTCTTCAAACTCTTTGTGGCGAGTTTGAGAGCATAAAGATGAAGGAGTCAGAAAGTGTATCTGACTACACCACGCGTGTGCAGAAGGTGGTGAATGAACTCAATCGCAATGGCAAAAAGCTAACGGATGCGCAAGTTGTTGAAAAGATTTTGAGATCATTGAAGGATAATTTAGAGAATGTTGTATGCGCAATTGAAGAGTTAAAGGACCTTGCGACGCTCACTGTAGACTAGTTTGCTGATTCTCTTGAGGCACACTAACAATGCAAGAACAAAAAGAAAGAGGAAATGCTAGAGCAAGGATTTCAAACCAAGGCGTCAATCGAAGATGAAAGGTACTCTATTCTAAACAATTTCAGAGTAGTGGTCACGGCCGTGGAGGTCGTGGATATGGTCGTAGTAGTCAAAGTGACAATTATGATGCGGAGAAGGGACATACGAGTCAAGCAAATTGACGCAGAAGAGGATGCGGTCCAGAAAGAGTTGGTCGATCGAATCAGTCCAATATTGAATGCTACAAGTGTCACAAATATGGCCACTTTGCGAGTGATTGTTATTTTGACAAATGCTACAATTATGGTAAAGAATGACATTTTGTGAGAGATTGTCATGTAGATAAAAGGGTTGAAGAAACAACCAACTTAGCAATAGAAAACAATGTGAATGAAGGTGTTCTTTTGATAGTGCATAAAGAAGGAAGCGACAATAATGATACTGTGTGGTATCTCGACTCAGGGGCAAGCAACCATATGTGCGGACACGAGCATCTGTTCAAAGAGATGTAGAAAATTGAAGATGATCATGTTTATTTTGGCGATGCATTAAAAGTAATGGTAAAAGGAAAAGGTACAATTTCTTTTGTGCAGAAGAATGTCTTGACAGGGACAATCCAGAATGTTTATTATGTAACAGATCTCAAAACAAATATTTTGAGTTGGGGGCAACTCACAGAGAAAGATTATTCTGTATTTTTAGAAGATCGATTGTTTCAATTGAAGGACAAGAAAGAGCGTTTAGTTGCTCGAGTAGAGATGGGAAGAAATCACATATATAGACTAAATTTGAGAAGTCTACGAGAAAAATATTTGTGAATTGATGTAGAAGATAAGGCATCACTGTGGCATCTTCGTTTGATCACTTACATCATGGTAGACTAAAAGAATTAGTGAAGAAGGATATGATGCATGGGTTACCTAACATGGACTATGAAGGAAAGTTTTGTGAAGAATGTGTGCTCAGCAAGCATGCGAAAACGTTGTTTTGGAAGAATGCGGAATATCAAGCAAAGCAACCGCTCAAGATGATTCATACGAATATATGCAGACAAATTACCCTAGAATCTTTCAACAAAAAAAGATATTTTCATTTCTTTTATTGATGATTTCTCATGGAAAATTTGGGTGTATTTTTTGAAAGAAAAGTCAGAGGCATTCGAGGCATTCAGAAGATTCAAAATGAGAGTGGAAAATGAAACTGGTAGACGGATCAAAGCTATGCGATCTGATAAAGGAGGCAAATATACTTTGATGGCTTTTATGAAGTATTGCGAGGAGCAAGGCATAAGGTGATTTCTAACCGCACCATGCACTCCTCAACAGAAAGGTGTGGCCGAGAGGAAAAATAGAACCATTCTTGATATGGTTGAAGCAATGCTAAAGAGTAAAAGTATGCCAAAGGAATTTTGGACAGAAGCAGTGCAGTGCACAGTATATGTGTAAAATTGATGTCCACATGCGAAACTAGATGTTAAAATACCATAAGAGGCATGGAGCGGACGAAAGCCGACAGTTTCGCATCTCAGAGTGTTTGGTAGTGTGGATTATACACACGTACCTGATCAGCGAAGAACGAAACTCGAAGATAAGAGCAAGAAATATGAGTTTATTAGCTATGATGAAAAAATAAAATGGTACAAGATGCTTGACCCAATAAGCAAGAAGGTGATGGTGAGTCGCGATGTGCGAGTAAATGAAGAAAGTGAATGGAAATGGAATAATTCGAAGAAAGTCAACATTGAAGTTGGGGAATTACCAGTCGTTGCATCAACGAGTATGCCAAGAGAGTCTGAAATGACTGAAGTTAAAGATGAACTGCAACAATTCAGAATGCGGAGTTTGCAAGATTTATACGATGCGAAAAATGAGGTACATCTTGTATATGCCTTTTGGCAGATGCAGAAAGTATTAGCTTTGAAGAAGTAGTGCGAGATGAGGAAGCGGTGAACCAAAATGGACGAGGAGATCAATGCGATTGAGCGCAATGATACATAGAAGCTGACAGAATTGCCAAATGCAAGTCAGCCGATTGGTGTGAAGTGGGTATTCAAGAAGAAAATGAATGTGCAAGTGAAAATAGAGCGATACAAGGGGAAGCTTTTTGTGAAAGGATACAAGAAGAAAGCGGGAATCGACTATGATGAAGTTTTTGCTCCAGTTGAGAGAATGAAGACAATCTGACTGTTAATTTCGTAAGCGTCACAATTTAGATGGCAAATTTATCAGATGGATGTCAAGACAGCATTCTTGAACGGTGTGCTTGAAGAAGAAGTGTATATTGAGCAACCACCTGGATATGTGAAAATTGGAGAAGAGAAAAAGGTGCTAAAATTGAAGAAAGCGCTTTATGAGTTGAAGCAAGCACCGCGAGCATGGAATACTCGCATTGATACGTATTTCAAAAAGAACGGATACAAGCAGTGTCCTTATGAGCATGCGATTTACACAAAGTAGAGTGGAGGTAATACGATATTTGTTGCCCTTAATGTTGATAATTTAATTTTTATGAGTAACATTGATGCGATGATAGAAGAGTTTAAGAGCACGATGATGCCAGAGTTTGAGATGACAGATTTGGGCTTGCTGAAGTATTTTCTCAATTTAGAGGTTAAACAAGAAGAGACAAGAATCTTTGTATCACAAAAGCAGTATGCAAAAGCGATCTTGAAGAAGTACAAGATGGAGAATTGTAATCCAGTTGCAACACCAATGGAACCAGGTGCAAAACTTTCAAAGTTTGATAGAGGAGAACGTGTAGATACGAGCAAATATCGATGTTAGGTGGGATGCCTTCGCTATCTCACATTGAGTGTTAGCATGGTTAGTCGGTTCATGGAAGAGCCAGTTTATTTACATTGGAAGGCGTTGAAGTGAATTTTGCGATACATCCAAGGAACAGTGTCACTTGGGATGTTTTATTCGAAAGCAAAATACTACAAGTTGATTGGTTACTCCGACAGTGATACTTCGAAATACGCATTCTTTATGGGCAACAAAGCATTTACTTAGCTATCAAAGAAACAATCGATCGTGATGCTTTCGACATGGGAAGCTGAACATGTTACAGCTTCTTGGTGCGTTTATCATGCGATATGGCTAAGAAATTTGTTAAGCAAGATGGAGCTAAAGCAACTTTGTGCGACAGTGATTCAAATTGACAATAGATCAACAATTGAGTTACAAACGAATCTGGTGAATCATGAAATGAGCAAACATATTGATGTTCGTTTTCATTTCATCTGAGATTATATGAAGGAAGGAAGCATGGAATTGAAGCATGTAGCGAGTCAAGACCAAATTGCAGATATTTTCACAAAGCCGTTGCCGAAAGTATTGTTCTAGAAATTCAAGAAGTTGATTGGCTAACAGATGGTAGAAGCATTTAAGTTTATGGAGAAGTTTTGTTGAATAAACTTAAATATAATTTTAATGTATTTTTGGAATAATTGTTAATTGAGGAATTAGTGGGTAGACATTTAAAGGAATTAATTGTGGGCTAATTAAGAAATTAGTGGATCCTTGATTTGGCAATTAGTGAAAAATGTTTCTGGTAAGAATTTGGAGATCAAGTTTATAATAGGCAATAAATAGAGTGTTCCTTCATTGTGAATCGTAGAGCAAAAGGAGAGTGAAAAGGAAAAAAAGCAATTGTAGAGAGTTTTAAAGATAAATAAATAGAAAGTCTTTGTAGAGAATATCTTGTGTAAATTGTCTCTCCAATCACGAAGCAAAAAGCTTACGCGATTGTGTTTTATTGTTTTATTTGCAATTCGAGTTTCTACATGTCAATGATGGGAATGCTCAACCCCAACTCTGGCGGCAGTGGTATCTTTTTTGACGCGGTAGTGAAATGACTACTAGAAAAAGCACATTCAATGACTATAATTTATAGTCATAAAAATCTTTCATGACTAAAATCAAAAGTCATTGTATCGATTGTCACGGAAGGTTCAACTATGACACTATAGTAAAAGTGTCATGGTAGAATCAATTATGACACTATATTATAGTCATAGATGAACCATTAATGACACATATATATAGTCATTGAAGAAGTATTAAACTTGTTAATATTGTCATTATATCTTATTTATTCACATTTTTTTATAGTCATCAATTTAGGTAATATGACTATTTATTTATGTCAATTTATTAGTTTTCATGACACTTTTTATGCCTATTTATAACCAGTTTTGTTTGTCTTTACCTGTCAAGAAAAATTTATAATATGCAGCCCACAAATCTTATTTAACAAATACTATTTCATATATGACTAAATAATTTGTACATTACATTTGCACAAAAAGAAAAAATCAATATCAATAAACTTATAATTCTTAAAATGTCTATAAGGGGTTTGAAAACTATAAAGTTTACACAATATAACAAAGAAGCATGGTCTACTATCTTTTACGCGAAGTATACATGGATTGACAAATTGCACGATAATTGTAGATGCAAGCAATCCTCACCTTGAACAAAGTACCTGCACAATGTAGTACGATCCTCACCTTGAACAAAGTACTTGCACAATATAGTAATAAATTTTTGAATTAGAAGTTGCATTTATTCTAAAAACTAAATTTAAGTTAGGGATCTTTATAAACCTTGTATAAATAATATCTCGCAATAACAAGATTGGAATATAAATCCTATATATGAAAGTGCATTGCCCCTTAATTATGGTAAAGTTAAACTCAACTTTTTTTGAAACAAGGGTAACCAAGCTCGTCCCTAGGCCAGGCACCGGGTGATATCGAAGGAGTAATGTCACAGCTGAGTCTCGAATCTGAGACCTTGACGGGAGCATACCCTCAAAACCCAAGTCTTCAACCACTATGTCATCCCTTGGGGACTGTTTATTCCATACAACCACACTAAAAAGAAACTTGCCCAAAGAAAGTAACATTACCCACAGCTTTGTAACTGATAACTCTCAAGTAGTGAGAGTTAAAATAGCTTAAATTAAGAGACTTTATGAAGAAAATGATAAGTTGATAT
>JBBMKA010038674.1:0-20630 GCA_037833695.1 Sechiopsis laciniata | reverse complement strand
AAAAAAAAATTAAACTAAAATAAATAAATAAAACTTAGAAGTTTAAAACATATGCAATATGAATAAAAACTCCACGAGAAATTTGAAAGTGTAAAGTTGCATTACAAACACTTTTTAAATGCATTCTTGTTGTTTAATTCAATTGTTAAATGTAAAATTCAATTCATGCACATCTTTATTGTAGCCCAAGAAAAAAGAAACTCTAATGAAGAAAAAAGAATAAACAATTCAAACTTTCATTTACAGTTTTACAACATTAAAAAATTAAAAAATAATAAAAATAAAAATAAAACCGAGTCGGGTTGAATCGAATAAAAAATATTGGTTCTCCAAATTCCCAACCCTTGTATTTTGGGTTGGGTTATTCGGGTTCTCGGTTCATTTGTGCACCACTACCCCCACTCGCTGACTGGGCAACAAGACTCCCGACTACTAATCGCAGGACATTAAAACGTTTAAGGCATATCTCAACAATTGGGTTAATTTCAATTTAGTCCCTCAATTTTTAAAGTATACAAAGAAAAAGTTAGTTGTCTTTAAGTGGATTGACAGTCAACCCGACTAAGAGGCTAACTATAACATTAAACTACAAAGATTTAAGAAAAAGAGTGAGTAGAAATAGCCCTTAAAATTGATATATAAGTTTAGAATTCAATATTCTTAGCTTTAATGGTACATTCAATAGGTATGTAATCTAAGTTTAGATTGCCCAAAATATAGGAAATAAACTTAGAGTTTGAGACAGGTACTCCAACAAGTTTCAAATTCTTAGACCTTTGCCTTCATGACTGCTAAATAATCAAGCATTCATGTAGTGCTCTTTTTGTGCCTCAAGAACGTTTCATAACAGATTGATTCACGCCCTGCTCGTAGCTCTGTACATTTGTTTGAAAGTGCGGAGCTGATTACATCAACAACTATAGATGACGTCATGGATTCGAATCTCTTCGAAAGTGTCGGAGCTGATTACATCAACAACTATAGATGATGTCATGGATTCGAACAACCATCATGATAACGTTTGATCAACTGTAACCCACTCATCATATTAGGGATTCAGAATCAATTGAGTTCTTCTAGCAACATATATACGTGGACTCAATAAACTTAGATAAATGATTTTTAGTATGAAGAACAAAATCATCTACTTTTTGCCCTTTAAGAATGACCAAAACTATTCCTCCCATAGTAGGAGTTTTTCAAGATGAGATTGAATGTGAATACTAGGCCAAGTGGACTACTTTGGCCCAGAATGTGTTCATTTATAATTAATTTTCAAATAATCAATTTGACAGTGGATACACATGCAAAAATGATGGAAATATAAATTGAAAAAAAGTATAAAAGTGACAAAGACACCATTGATTATGAGGTTATTGTAGAATCTTAACAATTAATTATGCAATAATTTAAGTTCATTCAAAATCCAATTTAAGCTATGTGACTTCTTAAAATGTTCTCAAAATGTTGGATGAGGGTACGACAAACATGTCATTAGCACTGAAAGTTCATTGACATCTAAAGAATCCTAACATCATGGTGTTTTTTTTTAGTTCATATTGGAGAAGGGGGGACAAATACAGATTCTCGGGCTCAAACCTGTGATACTATCGTTGAACTGATTTGCAATCAAACAATGAAATCATTGCGCCACTGACCCATTCGGTAACATCATGGTGTTTAATCGTAGACCACAATGTCGAGTATAGTATTTCCATAAATAAAAGTGATGTATATTATCTTCATCAATTTTATTGAATCGTGTAGAGTTTGTAAGATTTAATAGAATAGTGATAAGTAAGTCTCTATCTTTTACTTTCTTTTTTATTGTCCACATGTTCGTTGCATTCGTGGAAGGAGAATTTATGATCCTCTTATGCCCCTCAAATTGAGGAATGTTTTCGATATCATCAAGAGTAACAATGCTTTAAAAAAAAAAAGAAAAGCAAACACCATTAGGGTAGAAAAATTCGAGTTCACAACTTTTCATTCATAAACGCACATTTATGCTGGTTGAGCTATTATTTTTATTCACTAATAGTAACCATGTCAATTACTAAGAGAATCAGCATCGAAAAAATCTAGCCTAGCGCCCAACACCAAAACATAAATTGATACACCCTTAACTCTCAATCAAAGGAACCATATACTCATCGGTCTCTATCGTTTGGAGCGTGTCCACTAAAGACAAGACCTAACTTATTTGTAGAACCAATTATTCGTGTCACACTCTTAATCGAGATGGAGATTCCAGCTTGACAAACCCTATACATATCATCACCACCAACCCGGGTCTCCTCTTTTATGCACACTAAAGACAACATTTCTTTTTTTTTTCGAACCCGTGACCGTGGAATGAAAATGGATTAACACCAAACTAGATAACCAATTGCGCCACCGACCCATTCGGTCTAAAGACAACATTTCAATTAGGCTAATTGCTTAGAATGCCATTGAATTGGGCCATATCCATTGGCATCACACCTATTTACATCATAACAACATCATCCTTCATCAACAATGTCCACTCCAATTCATTTACACTTACACAGCCATGGCGAGGCTCCTTATCTCGACCCGAATTTTCCCTTTTCCCAATCTTCTTATCGCTCCGACATGGGCATTCTTTAGACCCTTCAAATATTCTCCGGTGGTCAGATTCTCCAGCGACCCATCGACCGCCAGAGCCCAACGAGTGGTCACGACTCGTGCCGACGCCAATGCCAGCAGTTACATCTCCGCATTCTCCATCTCTTTCTCTCTTATTCTCGTCACTGTCCTGGCCGCTCTCAAAATTGGCGATAATCTCTGTTACGACTCAATCTCCCAATGGCTAGTTCCTGATCCAACGGCTAAACTTACTCAGGCGTTGACTTTATCTTTTACCTTGTATTTTGCAGTCTTCTATTTAGGTTAGCGTGTGTCTTTAAGTGATTAGGTAGAGTTAGTAGCCATACCTCATTTAATTCCTATCTATCTAATTTGCTTTATCAGTGTGCATTTAATCTCCCTTGTGTGTCTCTCTTCTGTAAGCAATTGTAATACAACAATAGCATTGAATACAAAGAGAATTATCTCTCTATTAAACTCCTCCTCGTTCTTTCTCTACTCTCTATTTCTCTTTAATATTTTGAATCTGGTATCAGAGCGATGTCTGATCTAAAAGTGGTAAAAGGAGAGGCTGCGAGCTCAGACAAGATGACGACCGAAAATCCAAAACTGAAGGAATCAGAATATGATCCCTACGAAATCAGAGCTGACAAAGGGAAAATCCTTGTTAAGCACAAGGGCACGCCTGTCGGCTATTTGGCATGCTCAAACGTGATGACCCCAGCTACAGCTATTAAGCTAGACAGAAACACCTTTCTCCTCTAGAAAAATGTTGTTATACCACTTCTGAGAAGCCAGAAAATTCTCGGGTATCTTGATGGTTCCATTCCTCAACCCAGCGGATTTATCTCCATCCCTCCTTCTGAAGACGATCCGAAGGGCATCATCTGTGCAGACCCTGAAGCTGGCGTTTGAGAGGCCACTGACCAACTGATAGTAAGCTGGTTGTATAACTCTATGACCCCTGAAATGGCCGCTCAAGTCATGGGATATGAGACTGTTGCAACTCTCTGGAAAGCTATTGAAGAATGTTGTGGTCAGTACTCTCGATCACAGGATGATCATAATCGGTAAATGCTACAACAAACTAGGAAGGGAAGCTTGAAGATGGAAGAATACTTGGACAAAATGTAGTCATACTTTGACATACTAACTCTTACTGGGAAACCTAGGGAAAAGAGGGATCTAATCTCTTATGTCCTCGCTAGTTTAGATGAGGAGTATAATCCTATTTTCTGCGTTCTTAGAAACATCGAGATCTCGTGGTTGAATCTGCAATATGAGCTAATCTCATACGATCAAAGATAGGAGAAACTTCAACTTCTAAAAGGTAAGCTCACAATCAATCAAGCTTTTATTAACTCTATCTCTTCAGACATGTCTCAGGAGACACCAGAAATCAATCTCTCAAACTTCAAAAGTGGAAATTTTCACCAAGGAGGAAGTTCGAGTAATCCAGCAAGGAAATTACCTAGCAAACAACTACAACCAGAATAAAAAAGGAAATGGAGGAAAGCTGAAGAACAAATGGAGGTTTTCTCCTTACAACAAAGTCATATGCCAAATTTGCAAGAAAGCAGGACATGAAGTAAATATTTGCTTCTATCGTTATGAACCAAGGAGGAATTCAGCTCCACCTGCTGCACAGCCTTCAAGGCCTTACACAGGGATAGCTCTCATGGCCTATCCTGAGACATTGCATGACCCTAGATGGTTCCTTGACAGTGGAGCAAGTGACCGTGTCACTTCAAGCTTGGGACAACTGAACCTCCATGGAGAATCCTCAAGTAATCAGACCATTATGGTAGGGGATGGAACAAGAGTTCCTATTCTTGGTATAGGAAACTGTTTTCTAAAAACCAAAGGGATGAAACTAATGTTGAAAAATGTTCTCTTTGTTCCAAAGATTAAGAAAAACTTAATTAGCATCTCTAAACTAACTAGAGATTATGACATTACAGTTGAATTTAACAATTTTATTTGTGTTATTAAGGCCAAGGACACCGAGGAAATCGGGGCAATAGGAAGACTTAAACAAGGGCTCTACAAGGTTGAAAGTTTTGGAGATGTTCCTGCTCAGTATCTGCATCCTACTAGTAGTATCAAAAGAGCTGTTATTTTGGAAGATCATCATGGAATGAAGTCTTCTTTTCCTGTTAATATGTAGAATTTGACAGAAAATACTAGTAATTTCTCTTTTGTTGCTGCTTGTACTAAAGGGGTATGGCACCAAAGATTGGGCCACCCTCTTGTCAGGATTTTAAGTCAAATTCTCTCTAATTGTAATGCTCTAGTTCAAAGGAATGAAAAGATGTTATTCTGTGAAGCTTGCAAATATGGAAAAACACATAAACTACCTTTCAACTTATCTACTTCCAAGACTGCCAAACCTTTACAACTTATACATATGGATTTATGGGGACCAGCTCCAATAACATCTAACAAAGGCTACATTACATTGCATTCCTAGATGATTTTAGCAGATTTACATGGATCTTTCCTTTAAGAAACAAATCTGAGACTCTACATATTTTCCTTGAGTTTCAAGTATTGGCCGAAAGACAGTACAACTGTAAGCTAAAAACTATAAGGTGTGATAGTGGAGGAGAGTTCAAACCCATCATTGCACATGTCAAAGACCAGGGAATCATAGTTCAAGTTTCATGTCCATACACCTCAGCACAAAATGGACGAATTGAACGCAAACACAAACATGTTGTCGAAACTGGTTTATCACTTCTCACTCAAGCCAATATGCTTTTGCACTTCTGGTGGGAAGCTTTTAGCACAACAACTCATTTGATTAACCGAATGCCAACCCCGGTCCTTGATGATAAAACACCCCTTGAAACACTTATAAACCGCACACCCGACTATGGATTCCTGCGAAGTTTTTGGCATTGCTTGTTTCCCCCTTACTCGACCTTTTCAGTCGCACAAGCTCAACTTTCACACAGAAAAATGCATCTTCATTGGCTACCATGAACACTACAAAGGCTACAAATGTTTAAGTCCTACTGGCTGCACATATATATCCAGACATGTTACCTTTCATGAAGCAGATTTTCCCTACAACTAATTATTTCCACCCACCACAGAGGCCTCAACTTCATCGCCTCAACCATCCTATCATCATTGGCTTCCCATTCTGCCGCCCCTGCCATCTCCACATGCCATATCTCATACACTCATTCCTATCACCAATCCCCCCACAGAAACATCTACTAACTCAGTAACACCCCAAACCTCACCAAATGAGCCTTGCCCCACGGTGGTCCCTTCTCCAGCACCCCCTAGCCCTCAATCCACACCATTTCCTCCTAGTGACAATTATCCTCTAACAGTTGCACCTTCAACTCAGAACTCTCACTCCATGGTGATAAGGGCCAAATTCGGTATAGTTAAACCCAATAGACTCTTTAGTTGTCTCACTCAGATGATCGACTAGTCACAGGTTAAACCATCCAAGTTTCAAGATGCCAACAAAGTCTCTCAATGGAGGGAGACTATGCATTCAGAATATTAAGCTCTTATGCGTGCCACCATCTCCATCTCAAAAGCTTGTCACCACCAAATGGGTGTACAAGATCAAACGCTCGGCATCAGGGACAATTGATCGCTCGATTTATAGTTCGTGGGTTCTTGCAACTACCTGGTATAGACTATGGAGAAACATGCTGCTCCGTAATCAAACCATCGACCATTCGATTGGTGCTAACCCTTGCTCTCTCATAGAAGTGGGATATTCGTCAACTCGATGTCTCCAACGCTTTTTTACATGGGACACTTAAAAAGGAAGTTTATACTCCTCAACCACAAGGCTATGTCAGTCTGCATTTTCCTTCTCATGTGTGCAGATTGAACAAAGCCCTTTACGGCCTCAAGTAAGCTCTTCGAGCTTGGCACAAAGAACTGAAATCATATCTGCTTCATTTACGGTTTCACCAATCCACCATTGATCACTCTTTATTTATACATCGTGGAACTACTGGCTCTATTTTTTTACTGGTATACGTCGATGATCTCATCCTTACAGGTTCTTCACCAACACTGCTCCAATAAACCATTGATCGCCTCCAACAAATGCTCTCCATCAAAGATCTCGGCCTGCTCCATTACTTTCTCGAGATTCAAGCCACACGCATTGCCGATGACCTTGTCTTATCACTGGCTAATACATACAGGAAATTTTGATCAAACATAAACTCCAACACTTGAAGCCTGCCCTGACGCCAATGATAGCTAGTAAACAACTATCACAGTTTGATGGTGATGTTCTCCCTGATCCTCAACTGTTTCGCAGCATCCTCGGCTCTCTCCACTACCTTCAACATACTCGCCCCGGTGTTGAATTTGTCGTAAACAAGCTAAGTCAGTTCAATCAATCACCACAGCTTCCACACTGGAAAGCTCTCAAACGTGTGCTGCGATATCTACAAGGTACTTTGCACTACGAACTCACTCTTTGCCAGGCTCAAACTATAACCATCACAGGATTCTTTGATGCGGACTGGGCGGCATCACCTGATGATAGGAAGTCAGTTAGCAGTTATTGTGTGCTCCTTGGATCCTCGCTGATTACATGGTCTTCAAAAAAGCAAGCTATCGTCGCCCACTCTAGTACTGAATCCGAATATAGGGCACTGTCACACGTCGCTTGTGAAGTTCTATGGTTGCGGTCTCTTCTCAAAGACTTGGGCATCTCATTGGCCACAACTCCTATTACCTGGTGCGACAACATCTCCGCTGCTGCTTTGGCTCGCAATCCGGTCTTCCATGCCCACACGAAACATATCGAGATTGACGCTCATTTCATTCGTGATTAACTGCTCAATCGACAAATTGATATTCATCACATCCGCCCAGCTGATCAAGTGGCCGACTGCCTCACCAAGCCGTTATCACCTCAGCCGTTCTCTGATCTACGTTGCAAACTCGATCTTCAGTGCCTTCCCGATCCTCGTTTGAGGTAGGCTGTTACGACTCAATCTCCCAACGGCTAGTTCCTGATCCAACAGCTAAGCTTACTCAGGCGTTGACCTTATCTTTTACGTTGAGTTATGCGGTCTTCTGTTTAGGTTAGCGTGTGTCTTTAAGTGATTAGGTAGAGTCAGCAGCCATACCTCATTTAATTCGTATCTACCTAATCTGCTTTATCAGTGTGTATTTAATCCCCCTTGGGTGTCTCTCTTCTATAAGCAATTGCAATACAACAGTAGCATTGAATACAAAGAGAATTCTCTCTCTATTAAACTCCTCCTCGTTCTTTCTCTACTCTTGTTTCTCTTTAATATTTTGAACCATCTCAACAAGAAGTTTCTTCAGGAGGTACTAATTTTGCTCCCTTTTGTTTGTGGGACTGAATTTTGTTGGAGATTCTGGTTGGTTTCTTTTCATATTTGGTTTTAGATTAACTTTTTTCTGTAATTTTGAGGCTTGTGTGATATTAATGCAGATAACCTGTTTAATAAAAGGCTTAATGTTGAGGAAAATGATATTTGGTTTTATATTAGCTTTTTCTATAATGTTGAGGCTTGTGTGATATTAATGCAGATAACCTGTTTGATAAAAGGCTTAATGTTGAAGAAAATGAAATTTGCATGTGTTTTGATGTTGGAGTTTGTATGGTTTAATGGTTGAGCTGGTTTAATGGTTGAGCTAGTCTTCAGTCTAGTTAAATTAGTCTTTGGCGATATGGCTTGGAGGAAATTATAAGTGTTTTTAGGCCAAATATTACATGGTTTGTAAATTGTTACTAAGATGCATTCAAACTAAGATTGTTCTAACTTCTTGTTCTTATGGGGGGATTGCTTGTATCATTGATCAAAAGCTTGCTTTTGTAGATTCCTGGCCATTTTATTAGATGATCCCTCACTTGGATAAACTTGGTAGTAGAGGCTATTTTCCTTGCATTATATGTCTTCACCAGTCACCACCATTTAAGGTATCCAAATACTAAAATTGAGCAAAAACAGTAAAGATACGAACTATATTGCAATTTCACCGAGAAATTACGATATCATAGCCTATCTTTAGAGGGGTAGTCTACCATAACGTCAGTTTCAAGAGACAACAAGGATTTCGAATTACTAAGTCTATCTTTAGAGGACCGGCTGGGTTATTATAAATGGTGTTTGTGGTGTAAATTGTTATAGAATAGATTATAATAAATGATGTTTGAGGTGCACGGTGACGATATTATAACATGAGTTATAACAAACGGTGTTTGAGATGTTATTATAACAGGCAAGAGAAAATAGTTAATTCCAAACGGAGGCACGAGCTATGTGAAACGATAGCTTAGGTTTGGGCTAACCCAACTACTATTATTATTATAGCCTAGGTGGATCAAACGTGGATTGAGTTATTGTAACCCAATCCTCATTTGCATTAACGGCTCCCAAACATGGCCTAAGTTTTTCTCGAGCATCTCAAAACATTTCAAGTCCTTCCCACCTGGTCATCCCATAGGTCTGTTTAAAGCAGGAATATTTTGGAAGCACTATAAGAAGATGATAGCAAAATCCATATTACAAAGCTCTTGGATGAGTTTGAACATAACACTCCACTTCAAGTCCACATTCTTGTTAAAACAGAGATAATAAAATGAACTTTGGCTCTTTTTTTCTTTTATTATTATTATTTTAATGTATGGTGATCTGTTTTTGCGGAACTGGGAAATAGATACAGATTATTGTAATTTGTTTGTGAACCAGCCTTGCTCTTAATCAGCCTCAGCATCGTTCAAATTCCTTCCAAGGGATAATACCCAATTGGATGATCCATGATTGATAACAAAGATGGAAGTTCAAAAATATATTTTGAAGAAAAAACAACTCTTCCACGGAGTCGAAACCGCCCTAAGAGAGAAGCTGGGGTGTAAATAAATATTTGTCAATAGTTAACCATCATGGGGTAGCTTACTGGTCAAGAAGATATTGGGGAGTTAAAAAGTGTAGGATCAAGCGATATGTCTCATAACATTAGTCAAGGTGCAAGCAAGTTAGACAAGACTAGGATATATAAAAAAATTTGCAAATAGTTTTTTTGGAGGTGATGAACATGATTGAATCAGACGGCAGAAAAATGGCTCAACTAAGCTTCCATGTATATTGTATGTAGATTTTTTTTCCTCTTCTTGATAATGATTAGTATAAAGTTAGTTTGTATAACGAGAGAATTCGATAATTGATCATACTGTTATATATTCTTGGAAAAAGTTCATTTTTAGTTTATATATTTTGAGTGATGTTTTTATTTGATTCATATATTTCAAAATTAAATATTTTACCTTTGAGATTTCAATAATATTTAAATTTGATGGATCAAAATAATCATATCATCATTCTATTGGAATTTAACAATCTGTCGTCATCTCAATCAACCATTTATTATAATAATGGTTTTGTTATGTCAAAACTAAAATTGAGCATTATTAAAATATAGACATAAAAAGTGTTTAATTTAAAAATCTAAAGATTAAATAGAAACTTCATCCAAAATTTTAAGACTAAAAAAAGGGTACTTTTTCCTAAATTCTTGAAATTGAAATGTATTTTTACAGGCCTGTTTGATAATGATCAATCATGTTTTCTGTTTAAATTTTTTGTTGGTTTATTGACGTTTTTGTTTTTGCTAATTTCTTTCTTCTTCTTTTTTTGAGTACTTGTTTTTCCTAATTTCTTAATCTACTTGAAACGTTTGAAATCACAGCATTGTTTGTTTTTCCCTACAAATTGTAGTTTTTTCTAATGATATTCTCAGTGATCAACTTATGCATATTTTAATTGTTCTCATAAAATAATCTGGTCTACTTAACCTTATATTATTTTAATGTCAAAAAATTAACTTGTAAGCTAATGATTATTATAGATTGAATTTATAATATTTTAATTCTTCAAAATTATTTTGACCAGACCAACCTTGAGTATTTATAAACATATTTCTAATTTGGCCAATATCTTAAAAAAATATATTGTGAAAAAAAAGGCATGTGCAACAATAATTTTTTTTTAAAATGCAAAATATTAAGAAAGCAGTTATAAAAATTAAAAAAAAAAAAAAAAAAAAAAAAATCACCCTCGACAAATTATAAAAGAACTTTCTAAATTTAATTACTTCAATTAGTAAAGTAAATTAGTGTGTCAACTAGTGACATGGAGTGAAATCTACCGATTATAATCAACTAATGACATTAATTAAAGTCATTGATTAACTGATTTTAATCATATTAGATTTGTTAAAGTGAATTAGTAATTCATATTGTTTAAAAAAAAAATGAGTAAAAGATATTGAAGTTACTTATTAACTTTAAAGTTACACATATTGAAGTTAATAAGTAACTTCAATCAATATTGATGGCGCTAATTAAAGTTAAAATTAGATTAGTACTTAATAGTTTGTTATGTCTAATATAAATTTAATTTTTCAATAATTATTAAAAATATAAACTAAATTTTAGAGTTGATCAAACATAAAAACTAAATTTTATTAGATAAAATTATATAGACTAAATTTTGAGTTTCTTCATATATAAGAATTAAATTTATAATTTAACCCAAAAGTAGAAAGGGAGAGTAAAAAAGAAAAGAAAGAGAATATAAATATGATATGTGGGAATTTATGTGGGGAAAAGATGAAACTAAATTATATTCCTTAGCCAAAAAGAAAGATGGAGAATATATGATGACAATGCCTCTTTGTGGGTCCCTTTACCAACTGGCTTCACTGCTCTATTCAACAATCCTGCTTTGTTTTCTTTCTCACATTCTCACATTCTCTAATCTCTTTCACTTCCACAATTTCCTATTTTACCCTTTGAATATTCTTTGGCTTTGACTAGAAACCAAAAAAAAAAAAAAAAAAAAAGGAAAGAAACTAGTTGGGTTCTAATTGCTTTAAATTTCAAAGTTGTTTGGAATCTAATTAAAAAAAGAGATATCCTTTTTTAAGCTAGGGTTTCATACCATTCATGAGTAGAGTTAAATGATTTTTCTTTTTCTTTTTTTCTTGAGAATTTGCTTAGTTAAATCTAATCAAATGTTAGCGTTTCTTTATTAATGTTTTTAGTATTACAATTGTAGATGTAGATGTTAGATTTGAATATTTAACCACAAATGATTGTAGAAATGTCTAAACTATTTATATAATGGTAACACATTTTATTACAATCGTAGAGGTGTAGATTTGAATATTTAAATTATGTATTGGTATAACTTAAATCTTTTTTAATTTATATCATATACCATTATTTTTTTTTTCTAATAAAATTCAAGATTTGAGTGACATCACTATATAAACATGTATAATATTATTAAAATATTTGCGAGATCTACTTTTATATACCCCTAACTTGTAGTCAAAATTTGAAGGGGTCATGACTCCTTTGTCCCTTTTCATTGTCTATCAAAATATCATGAGTTCAATCATTAATTGTTGTTGAGTTAAACAAAAATAAATATATAATTATATTGCGTAGAAAAAAATATTAATTTGATTTAAGTATATTATGTTGGTTAAAAGTATTCTTAAATTTTAAACTTTGTGGAATGTAAGAATTTACTTTTAAATTTTAATATGTAACAACTTAATTTTTGTACTTTAAAATTTATAACAATTCAATTTCATGATTGAATTATGGTTAAATATTCTAAAAATATTTTTAAACTTATTTGTTTGTAGTTATATATTATGAGAGATATAATAATACACAAGTTTTTTCAATAGTTTTTTTAAAAATGAAGATTTAAAATTAGTTCAATGGTATTTTGAATATTCTTTTCAAGAAACATATCCAAGCAACCTTTCCAAGGTCGATAATTATAATTTTTATTTTTATAAAAACTACTTTGTATTTTCTTAAAATAATAGTGGGTAGAAATATATTTAATACACTATTATTTTGAACTCCCACGTTTTCTCGTATTATTTTGTAGTTTGTTTTTAGGATTAAATTATAAATTTGGTTCTTAAATTTAGAGAGAATTATATATAATTTAGTCTATTATATTTAAAAGTTATAATTTACTTTGATATGGTTAGATAATTAATAATTTTTTTAAATATTAACAAAATTAATATGTATATATATATATATAGTATTTTGATATTGTAGGTTGAAATGATTAAATAAAAATTGAACTCTAACTTTGAAAGAAATTACATTAAATTATTTATTTTCAATCCATTTTTTTTATCCAATCAACTACTTACGTGCATTGTAAACTAAATACAAAAGACATTTTTATTGATATATAAAGACCAAATTGTAAGGTGTTTAAATTGCGAGCAATATAAAATTATAGAAATTGTGTTTATGAGACTTTATCAAATAAAAAAACTAAATTTCAACGTTGAAAATCAAATGAATTTAAATTTTAAATTTATGGTAAATTATAATATTTAAATTTATAACTAACAACATCAATAATTCAATCCACATAAATGTATAAATATTAAAATGTCATACTTTTGAATCTCATACTTTCATTGTTGTTAAAGTCATTATATATATCCTCATTTTTTTCTAGATTTTTTTTTCAATTGAATTTATGAATCTTTAACTAATTGTATAATAATTGTAATAGTTTCTACCTACAAAACCATCAATCACATCGTGGGTCGTTTCAATAACTTAAAAAATATGTAACACATACATGCATATATATATATATACCTATATACATACATATATATATACCTATATACATACATATATATTTATTTATTTATTTATTTATTTATTGTTTACACTCATTATTGTACTTTTACAAAAGTCTCCAACCAAGCAAATGAAATGGCTATAATTGTCCTTTCTTAGACATTTATTTAGCCCGCAAACATTAATTAATACCAAAATATTATTTGAATTATCCTTTTGTTTTTCAACTTACTGGATGCAAAAAACAAAAACAAAAAAACGAAAAGAAAAAGAATAAGAGTAGAGAATAACAAGCGTTTTATGAAAATCCATTAAAAGAAAAAAAAAACTAACTTTTTTTGTTATATATGTTTAGCACTAAATTGCTTTATATTGAATTCTGAAACTTTAATATTCTTGCATATAATATGGGTTATATTCATTGTGTTAAATATATGTATAATTTAGACATGAAAAAGTTTTCAACCCCCTTCTACAATTTGGCCTTTTAAAATACCAAAAATTGTTGATTTTAATATATTTTCCCTATTTTATTTTTAAAAATTTACTTATATATCTTTATGTAAAAGTTTCTTGCAATGATACATTATTGTAAGAACATGCACATGTTTGTTTTTATCTTCAACTTTTAATAATAATTAAAATAAAATAGATAAATTAAAGGTTAAAATATTATTTTAGTCTTTCAACTTTGAGATTCATTTCATTTTTTATTCCTCAATTTTAAAATTTTAATTTTGATCTAATTTTAATCTTTCAATTTGAGGTGCAAATGATTTGGTTTTGAAAATTTGACTAAAATTATAAATAAAAAAATGCATTTTTAAGTAATAAAAGAACTTTTAAAATGTAGTAAATTATTGATTGGGTATATTTATAGTTTTTTATTTCTCTTATTATGCCAACGAAAGCATAGCTCAACAGCACTATGTGTACATCCAATAATCCTGAATTTGAATTCTCCACCTCGAATTGTTGTAATGTATATATATATAAAAAAAAATCAATTCATAACATATATAATTTAGAAAGTACTAAATAAACAATATAATACTGTTATCTCTTTTGTACTATTTGTTTGACTTCAAAAAAAAAAAAAGTAACATTTTTTAATAAATCATCCCATCAAAAAAACTTCCTCCATAACTTCTTAAAAATAAAACCAGCTTGAACAGTCTTTAATTTTTTTTTTTTTTTTTTTTTTCTTTTTCAGAAAAGGAGCTTGTCTTAAATACTTACACATGGTTTGGTGCATGAGTTAGTGCTTTTATGAACAATGAGTACATTATCAATGATGATAAACAATAAAATAATAAAATCCAAAAAAGTTGAATTATCATTTATGTACTTACTTATAACAAATTTACGAATTTAAAATAGTTTAATAAGTAATTGAACTTTATGGAATGAATCGGTGGTACAGTTGGTTATCTTGTTTGGTGTTAATTCATTTCAATTCTACAACCACGAGTTTGAATGCGAACAATTGTACTTTCTATTTAAGGTTTATTGGTCCTTAATTTGTATTAAAAAAATAATAATAAGTAATTGAACTTTAATGAATCGATACAATTGAACTTAAAATTAATTTTTGTGCCTAATAAATTCATAAAGCTTTTAATGTCATGCGACTTAATTTTTAAAAAAAAAAAAGTTTACTTAATTAGTGACTTATCAAACACAATTTGGAATGTTCACTTAACTTGGTTATTAAATATATATACTCAACTTCATAAATTTAATATAAAATTAAAAAATTCAAAGACCTATTGTACCTATTTTAAAATTTATCCTTTTTTTAAAAAACATATTTTAAAATTTATCAATCTTTTAGATATAGAGCTAAAAGTTTGGTGAATAAACCGAAAAGAAATTAGGTCAAAATAGTATTTTTGTTCTTAATACTTTGAGACCTGATTGTGTGTGTGTGTTTTTTTTTTTTGAGAAACTAGACTGGTTTATGTTTGTTCTATTTCAGTTATATACTTTAAATATTCAAATTTTACTTATATACTTTCTAAATTATCCTTAAATTGTTCTAAAAAGAACTATCCTTAAGTTAAAAACTAGATATAATGTTACTTATATACTTTCTAAATTATCCTTAAATTGTTCTAAAAAGAACTATCAAGTTAAAAACTAGATATAATGTTGAACAAAAAGTCAACATGTAATTGGATTTTTTCTTTTTCCAAAACTTAAACATCTTAGCTATTATCGTGTTATTTCTAAGTTGTCTACAGTATTTTGTTCAATATTTTAACAAATTTCTACATTAATAGAATTTTTTTAAAAAAAATTAAATTGAAACATTTAAAGAATATATATTTTTTCTTTTATATATATATATATATATATATTCTACCAAATTGCCATGCTTGCTTAGACATAAATTTATATATCTTACCAAACTTATAAAACATATACAAACATTGAATATGTTATCAAAACTAGAGTTAAATATATAATTTTTTTTAGAAGACATTCATATTTAAATTGAAATTAAGAATCTTTAATAAATATGAAAGAATTGATTGAACAAAATATTATAAAGAAAAATAGACTAAACAATTTTTTTTTTTTTTTAAACTAAATTTATTTCAGTAGATAATAATTAAGTTTATATAGATAAGTATGTTATATAAATTAAAATGATATTAAATTAATCTAAAAATTATATGAATATTATAAGGGTATTTTAGGAATTTTAGGTAAATTTACGCAATTTCACGTTCGATTCCTTACAAAGAAACACAGTTTTCTAAAAATACTAGACATCTTTGATTCCTAGTCTGAACACTTAGACACTCACCGATATATATATATATATATATTTATTTATTTATTTAATTCAATAACATTTGAAGAATGAAAATCTTCTTTATTTATACATGGTACGTGATATCATTAGAGCTGTGGTCTTAATCGCTACAACCTCGAGTCATAAATGGAATTATTTCTGTTAGGAATCAAGTGGCAGTTCAGTAATTTAATACCCAACAGTCATTTGAACATGCTGAAAAGTAAAAGCTGTGACAAAGAGCTTAGAGGACCCATTTGAAGTCAAAATAATTTCTTTTTCTATCTCAAAAACCCACTGAATGAGGTTCCCACAACAGTAGACCTCTGAATCCTCTGCCATTCTTTTTCCTTTTTCGCAATTTGTGATTCAAAGGCCCACCAAAACTGAATGAAACCAACAAAAAAACCCATCTCAATGAGCTATGAAAACATGAATTCAGAAAACATGATGTTATGTTATTGAGTTGACATCCTTTCACATTTTGCCCATTTTGGTTCTTCTTCTTTCAGTTTTTCTCTCTGTTGATTCTTTTATCTTTCAAAGTTTCTCATGATTTTGGCAAGATCTGACTCTGTTTCTGCTTCTGGACTCTCTTGTCTGCTTGGTGTTTGATGAAATGCCTGAACTGTTTTCCCCTGTGGATGGCTTCAATCTTTGAAGAGTTCTTTAGAGGAAAGCCCTTTGAAGATTCTATCAATGGCTTCCACTACTTTTTTCTGTAATTGGGATTGAATTTTGAATTACCCTTGATTCTTTTTTTTTTTTTTGTTCAACTTGGGTAACCTTTTGAGTTTGCTGGAAAAATTGTTTCTGCAAATGGGTTCTTGGTTTCATTTCCATCAGTGTCTAGGTTGAGAGTTATTCTATTCCATTGCTCATTGATCTCTTTGGATTACCTGTTTGATTGTTTGCTGGTTCTCAAATGGGGAAAAAGAAAGGCTGGTTTTATTTAGTCAAGAAGCTATTTGTTTCAGAGACAGAGCCAAAGCCTGAGAAGGTAAAGAGATATAGTTAGATATATTGCTTGGTTTCTTAACATGTCTTCAATTAATCATCAATGCCAATCATTGTTGTTTTTTTTCAGAAGCAAAAGAGATGGAAATGGGTGTTTGGAAGGATGAAGAACAAGAGATTAGCAACACTGACGGCGCCATCGCCACTGAAAGCAACAACGAGACAAGAGGAGGAAGAGGAGAGGAAGCAGGCACTTTCCATGGCCATTGCGAGCACCGCAGCAGCCGAAGCAGCTGTCGCAGCTGCTAAGGCTGCTGTGGAGGTTGCGTGGCTTAGAGGGAGCCCTCAATTTAATTATCAAGAGGCTGCAGATGAGGCCTTTAAGCCTCTCAAGAAGGCCATTCCATCTGATCTTCTTAAACGTGAAAGGGAAATCCATGAATTTGCTGCTATTATTATCCAAACTGCTTTCCGTGGCTTCCTTGTAAGTACTTGAAATTAGAATGAAAATTCTGGAACAAATTGGTACTGTTTAAGGTTAAAAAAAGTATAACCCATGAAGCAAGAAATCTTGTACTCTGAACTTTTCTTTTTAAAGAAATTAAATTTCACTTGAAAAATAAACATTAAAGAAAGTAGTCATTTTTGTTCTGGTTTAAGATGAAACTTATGAGCTAAATGCCTAGACACAACAAAAATGGCAGTTTTATTAGTATTTGTGGAAAGTTGGAAACACAAGAATGAGAATACCTGAACTTCTTTTTTCTAAAACTTGGTAAACAATTTTATACAATGAAAAGTAGAGAATGTTACTAACTGCAGTTATTTTTCTAACTACATATGTGTTTGTTTGCTTACAAGTTTGGACTCTCCAGCCTTGTCTACTTGAGTGATATTTCTATTTTTAAACAAATGTAATTTTCAGGCAAGGAAAGCATTGAGAGCACTGAAAGGAATAGTGAAGCTTCAGGCAATTATCAGAGGGAGAGCTGTTAGGCGCCAAGCTGTCGCCACTTTGAAGTGCTTGCAGTCCATCGTTAGCATACAATCGCAAGTCTGTTCGAATCGACTTCATCCTTCTCAAAACACTTTCAATTCTCCTGAAACCATGCAGTTGCAGAGTTTGAAAGATAAGATTATAAATGTAAGCCATACTGTATTGATTGATTTACTCTGTTAAAATACTGGTTGCTTTTATGATTCTTTTGTTTCTGAATACAGCTATTTGTTTAAGATGTTCTTCTTCTGTCTATTTCTCAATCTCCTTTTTGATAAGATTTTCTCTATCCCTTAAAAACAAGTCTCTTCATAGACTTAGGTGGCATGATTTTACTTCTAGACTCTTTCCTAAGGGCCTAAATCAATGGAGATGTTGTCTTTACATACCAGAAATTAGGATAATGTTTGCATCAATAATTCTCCCCTTGAATAAAAACACTACCCAATGTTTTCATCAATAATTCTTGACTGAAAACACTACTTAGCTAGGATAACTTTACTTTTTTAACTCTACCCAAAAGACTATACTAATGAAGAAGTTTTTACATTCTCACTTGAGATCTTTCTCATTTCATCTAGGACTATATTCATATCCCAACAATTCTCTTCTCGAACAAGGAATCACTAAGCCGAACCTTAAATAGTTGTTTAATCGTCCTGAACCGCATGAGAGGCTAGCTCTTGTGTATCATTAACTCTTCGCTAAAGTACACTGGTATATTCAATAAAACTCAACAAAAAATCACATTTTCTGTCAGACTACCCGAGTCAGTCACTTTTGGTTGTTCCTTAACAAGTCTCTTTATTGTCTTCCTCTGGTTTTATTTTACATCCTGCATCAGTATGCACTAGTAGTTGATTTAGTTGAATTGTTTTCTTATTCACTTTTTTTTTTTTTTCGTTTCTATTGATTTTGAAGTTGGATTCGAACGTTCAAAGGTGGGACGATAGCCTGCTGACGAAAGAAGAAGCGAATGCAGTGTTTTTGAGCAGGAAAGAGGCAGTGATCAGGAGAGAGCGAGTCAAGGAATACTTGTTCACTCACAGGGTAAATAGTTCTAATCATCCTTCTAGTCCCCAAGGGTGGCGCGATGGTCAAAGACTTGGGCTTTGAAGGTGTGCTCCTCTCAAGGTCCTAGGTTCGAGTCTCATCTGTGACATTAATTTGTAGACACCTCTCGTGTCTCCATTCCTTCGATGTTTCCCGGTACTTGGCCTAGGGATGAGCATGGTTACTCCGGTTATAGTGGAGCGAAGCTTCAATTTCCCGGTTTAAAAAAAAAAAAAATCCTTTTTAAAACAACAAACACTATGTTCCTTCGGTTCTTGAGTCAAATTTCTGATACCCCACCTTGGAAACCATTTGCAGAGATCTGCAGAATCCGAACGAAAGAAGGTAAGGGGAAGATGGAGATACTGGCTAGACCAATGGGTCGACACGCAGCTCTCGAAAAGCAAAGAACTCGAAGACTTAGACTCGCTTTTCACCGCAAATCCAAAGCACAAAGAGACAGAAGAAGGATACAAACCAATCCCAACAACAAAAACCATGGACAAAACCCCAATAGAACTCCCCAACCAATCCCCATCACAAAAACCATCACTAAAAAAGCTCTCTCACCACAAGAAGCAACGCTCATTGGGGGGCGGAACCGACGTAATAAACAACACCTCATTTTCAAGCTCCCCATTGGTGCCAACATACATGGCAGCCACAGAATCAGCAAAAGCCAAAGCAAGGTCCTTGAGCTCACCAAAGCTGAGGCAAGCAGCAGGGGGATTCGACACATGCTCGGATGGGAATTCGCCTTGCAAGACAAAGCAGCTCGGTTTGGCGTTGTCGATGACGAGTGAGGTGGCAATCAGCAATGGAAGACGGGGCTTTCAGCAGCAGAGGTCGCCGGGGCTGAAGGGGCTGCCAGGGCCAACAAGATCAAGCAGAATTTTCATAAAAGATTTGAGTATTGATTCTGAGCATTCCTTGCCAAACTGGGATAGACAAAGTTCCTTCCAATGATTGGTTTTGTTGTTGATAGGCATATTGTGATGATATGAAAATGAATGCAGAAAGAAAGAGTTTAGTTTGTGGTGTTGTGCTCATAATTCTAATAAATATGTGTTTGTTGTTTGTAGATAAGTGTGTTCCTAGCTTTATTTAGTGTTATGATGATTTGTTGTTTTGTTTGTGATGAAACTATGTACTTCATATTTATACTTTATACTGACTTAATTTCAATACCTTGGCCACTTTTTCCTCTCAATTCTATCCATTAATCTCTTCAAATTGCTTGGCTTCAATGACAAACTTATTTTGTTTCAAACTTCGGCTTCCTTCGAAGGGATGTTAATAGTGTAAATAATATCTCTATTGTTCAAGAGTATTTTAATCTACATAATTTTTAAAATTAAAAATTAAAAAAAAAAAAACCAAATAATTATCCATCCAAGTCTAAATTTTGAATTTGTGCTTGACATTTCTTAGACTTTAAAAATGGGTTAAAAAAAAATCAAATTTCATTTCTAACTATGACCTATTTTACCCCACACACACAAATATATATATATATATATATATATATACACACACACACACATATATATACA
>JBBMKA010038643.1:0-22298 GCA_037833695.1 Sechiopsis laciniata | reverse complement strand
AATATGTTGGACATATTAATTGGGTTAATAATTATTGGATAATTATTAAAGTAGAGAATTAATATATTTGATATATTTATTAGATATTTATTTATTTATAATATATTGAATATATTATGGAATTGAAAAGTTATTGGATAAATATCAATTATAAAGTAAATAAAACAAATATGGAATTTTCGA
The DNA here is from genome assembly GCA_037833695.1 of Sechiopsis laciniata. Classification (NCBI taxonomy): domain Eukaryota; kingdom Viridiplantae; phylum Streptophyta; class Magnoliopsida; order Cucurbitales; family Cucurbitaceae; genus Sechiopsis; species Sechiopsis laciniata. The sequence continues at coordinate 22,115 of JBBMKA010038643.1, read as the reverse complement.
AAATTGAATGGGAAAAATCAAATGGGAAAAATGCATAATGATTTGTCTCACATCGGAAAGTTCTTAGTTGGAACCTCCATTACTCTAATATAAATAGGAGGTCTTTGAAGCCTTTATTCTCATCTCACTCACTTTTAGAGTAACATTTCTCACAAAGTTGAAAAACCTCTCTGAAAGCTCAGATCTCTTTTCTCCTCCATAGTCAGACTATACTGACAAAGTTCCTAGCGCCCTTCTCTAAGGCTTCCCACCAAGTACTCGATGGTAGCAAAGAAGCCATATTTTGGAAGAGCGGAGGAGATCGTTCGAGATCGTCCACGTGGAATAGTCGATCTTACTCAACATAATGACCGACCAGATAAGATAAGAGGCGATAGTCAATGTATGTATTCTTTTTTAATAACATGTCAATCACCTAGGGTATTGCATTTAGATTAATCAAAGATAATTAATTTGATTAATTATTGTGATTTTTTTATTATTCACACGCTTCCGCCATGCTAAATGCATGCTCCTACCCCATATTCCCAACATCATCGGATTCTAGTTTTGCACTAAGATTCAGGGGGAATATGTCTCATCAGCTTTCTCTCAGTTTACAGCCATAAAGCATATTCTATCCTTTCCTTCTCCTTCAGAGGTTGTTCAAGAATACCTATAGGACCTTCTTTGGGTGCACTCGAAAAACTAGAAAGAAAGAAAAGGGAGGAAGAGGAGCGCGATCTCATGACCTCGAGATAGAAAAGGTTTTACCGCGCCCAAAAGCTCATCGGGGTTTTGGGAACTTTTTTATTTTCAATTCTATTTTGGAATAACAACAGACTGAACACAAAGTAGCCAATCGAAACCAACCAAGGATATCAGCTGTACAATTGGCAGCAGCCCTGATTGAAGCAAAGACGCAATACACACGGAGCTGGGAACTGAAGTATTCTATATATACATCAAGGCCGACTTATTTCTAAAAAACGAAAGAAAGAATTGACTCCATTGATGCATTAATGACCCAGTAAAAGGTAAGAGCACGAGATCGCCCATACAAAAAAAAAAAACCACTTTCAATAAATACAGATTGAGATTGAGAATCTGTTTCCCTTGGATGCTAAACTAAAGGTGCATCAATGGATACCTTCTGCCTTAAACACTTCTTTGCTCTTTTGGTTCGCTTGGAACGTTTTCCACCGGCTTGGTATTGGCTTAGACAGATCAAATAAGTCAGCTACTTATTCTTCTAGGTTGTCCTTGAGTGTAGTTCATGAGGGTTTAACTTCTCGGAAGTAGTTACAATCAGTGATATTACTACAAATAGTTGATGATCAACCTCCGTTAAATTGGCATAGATTTGGGATTCGTGAATGAATTCTCGGTCAACTTAAATGAGATTACACTCATATTTAAGAAGAAGGCAAACTTCTAGAAGCCTCTAAACCAATAAAAAGATTATACTGCAGACACCTCGACCCAAATCATTCGATTTGATTAATGACTAGGGTTCTAGAGGTGAAGAAGAAGAAAGAAACAACAGAAAAGACTTCCCTAGGCCCTTATGCTCACATGTATGTCGAATAAGGGGGCTGTTCAATCTAAGACAGCGCTGTCTTAAACAGAAATAAGATAAGTCGACGTTCAATCTCTAAGGCAGCAAGCTATGCTTCACTTTCTTTTTTCGCTTGTTTGTCAAGCTTTCGAGCTGCTCTTTCAACTGCCACTTAATCTTTCAACAAGCTAAAAAATCGAGGCCGCTCAGGGACTGGACAATCAAAGGGAGCTTGCTTCTCGAAAGAAGATAGGCTGGTTAAATAAAAATAAGGCGCAATGGGCTCTCCCTCCTCTCCTAGTCACTAAATTGTGCTATTCTGTCCTCGAGGGGACTCCACCAAGAGGTTCTTTCTCTCACTTAATTTTACCCACCGGATAGAATCTTTCCTAGCCTCTTTCTATTATCCCCGGCCTATCGAAGCGTAACGAAGCCCATTTTAGGCTGAAAATATTATGCAACGGGCTCTCCCTCCTCTCCTAGTCACTAAATTGTGCTATTTTGTCCTCGGGGGGACTCCACCAAAAGGTTCTTTCTCTCACTTAATTTTTCTCGCCGGATAAAATCTTTCCTAGCCTCTTTCTATTATCCCCGACCTACCGAAGAGTAACGAAGCCCATTTTAGGTTGAAATATTACGTACTAAACGATTTCTATTATTATCTATGTTATTTCAAGATTGATTTTTGTTGATCGAGCACATTTATTGCTTGTACTAGAAAGAAATAGATTTGAGCTTCTTTCATTCGAGAAATAGGGGAAGCTCGGGAACCTTCTTTGCTCAGTCGAACCCTCTTCTTTTGTGCCTCGCTCTAAACCCTACAAAGCAATGGCCTAGCACGCTAGTGCAAAAGCCAAAGCTCGATGTTTTGGGAAAAACTCTTTCTAAAATAAGACAAAAATTTTGCAACGGGATAAGAAAGGTCGAGAGGATCACTAGCCCTCCTATCTAGAGCAAAGAGGAGGTGAAAAAGTGCTGCCCTCTTCATTTTATATTTATCCGCTAGCTGACATAAACCCAGTGTCGATCCTATTATTAAAATAGCTTTTGCTGATGGGTAGGCCCACTGCTTCACATTCACTTCTTTTCCTAGTAGCAGTACGAATAGGAAATCCATCTCATAAAGTCTGAGCCATAACGAGTCTTGTACCAGGTCACTGGAGAAAACCAATTATACTGGGTTCTTAATTCCATGGAGTATGTAGTGAGTGGCAAAAGACCAACTACATTCAATTGATTTATTCTTCAGAACGTCAACGAGCCAAATAGTAATGATTCTCAACACCCCTTATTTACACTATATCAGAAATCGTTGTGAAACTCTATCAAGCAGCATTCTTCGCACCTCTCCCTAACAAGCAATGACCGAGGAACTGATGCTATGCTTCACTCATTTTCGAGAGTCAACTTTGCCTTCATCAACAAAATGGGAATCAAGGTGAGAGCCGTGGTCGGGGCATTGGGTTTCAGAAGTCTCATGAGAGCTCGGCTTGGGCCCTAAGAAATGAAAGCATCTTTTTATCCATTTTTCTTTTTTACATCTCGATTACATCCTCTTTTACTTGAGTTTCCTGGAGCAAAATTAGATATCCTCTCTCTTGGATTTAATTAAGTCTGAGACATGTAAAAATTAATGCAAAAATAGCCAATTGGAAAGCAATAGTCATCTTTCTTATCCTACTACACCCGGAACACCATACTTAGGGTTCCACAAGAGCTAAACACGAAATCTACTTAAGTTTCAAACTCTTTCCTTTTTGGGAAATCCTGAATCTTTGAATAGTTAGCCTGAAAAGCCAGCATAGGATAGGCAATTGAGATCTCGAGCTAGCTATGAGACCAATAGGGAAAGGGTAAAGTGAGATAATTTGCATTTCATTCTAATTCAACAACAAAAGTACTCTCGAAGCTTCTAAACACCCTTTTCATCGAGCTTCTAGAAGGGATGTTATTGGTGTTATCGATACTGCTTTTGTTATCATCGGCATATATGCCTTTCTATTAGCGGGGTCTTTCTCTATTGTTGTTGGTATCAGCTTCTGGATATGCTTCTGCTTTTACTGATGCTTATGTGAAGGAGGAGGAAATGAGACCGATAGGGAGAGAGGGAGGAGAGGAGAATAAATAAGTAAATCAGCTCAGTAGCTCTTAAGAGTGAAAGAGTGCCACAAAATGGATCAAAGAACTGAAAACGTTTTCAATACTAACTGCAGCTCCCACTGAAGCAATTGTAGCTACTCCAGCACCTATTGATTTTACACCTTCTAACATCTCAGGTTGGGAATTCTCACGCTAGCCAATAATGAAAAATGTCTTCCTCTTTTTGTTGATTTACGTGACGTAGTTTTATCCGATGAATGAAAGTGCAGTTGGAACAATTTCATTGCCACCTCGATAAACAAATAAACAATCGTTGTCACTACATTGGCTCCATTTCCAATGGATCAGGGTTAAGGGGCTCGAGCCGATAGGGAGAGGTGCAAAGCATGGGACCAATAGGGATCAAGGTTAAAGAGCTTGACCGATAGGGAGAGGAGCCCTTTGGGCACGCCTCCTACACTTACCACTCAAGGGGAGGTCCCACGTAAGACCTAAGAATAGGATAGGCGGGATGAGTTCAACGGCCAAGCTCACTAGCGCGAAAGCTGTTGTGCATTAACTTACTAACGCGACTTCGAACTTTCTAAGACAAAGTCAAAAGGGTAAGCATTATGATTTCGAAGTTAGAGTAAACATAGCCTCTTATTATCCTGTCTTCTTGGATAGTAAAGCAAATGTGGTTTGAAATCACGCCATTTCTTTTGAACGGTAGTGTTCATATGATATTCACCAATGTTGACGACTGAAATCCTGTTTGCTCGATGCACACTACTTGGGGAGTGCCAGATGAGGAAGCTGTTCCAGTCTCAGCTTTGATTTCCCGTTGCTTTCTTTGATGATTTTAGGGCTATTCAAGTATATATATAATTTATCGCATACTTACTGGGGCATTCACCTCTCCCTACCCCCAAAACCTAAAGTGGTCGAGTGGACCAGGAATTCTGCATTGCACTGGCCTGAACCCTTTTTCTCTTGGGCAACGGTGCCCAAACCGTAATAAATACTAGCAAGGACGGCCGAAGCATAACGTTTTGATATTGAAAGGTCAAGATACTACCAGTCAAAAAATTAATGTGACTTGTGAAGTACAATAATTATTAGGAAATAATCGAGTTAGAGCTGTAGCTATGAGTGCTACAAATGGTCTAATGACAGGAATGAAAGTGATTGACATGATAGCTCCTCTAAGTGTTCCAGTCGACGGAGCGACTCTCGGCCAAATTTTCAACATGCTTCCCCTACTTCAAGGCTTCCACGGCTTTTCTGACCTTTTAGCCGGGGGAGCGCATCTAATTCTGGGAGCACTAGTGCTTTTTATGGAAAAGAAGGACAGATCGATGGACGTCTGCATTGATTTTAGAGAGCTGAACAAAGTCACAATGAATATTAGGTACCTTGGCCAGGAGAGGTATTGAATATGAAAGCTATAAAGGTCTTGACCAAAAGGGAGAGAGGATTCAATCTCGATCGATAGTAGGGTTCCTCACTTTCTTCCGACCTTAGCTACTCTAGGCGCAACCCGTGAAAGAAAATAGATTAACTAATGAGCACACGAGAGTAGCTAATCTGTTGGCCCTGCATCTCCTTCAAAGATTCTTGAGAATGAGTTCGATCCACTAGAAATCTAGGTGGGCTCGGTTGTTTGGTAGCTACTTTTTATCCTAACAATAGTATTTATCTTTTTTCTTAAGGCTTTTTTGCTTGTGCTCTAGACGTTTTTGTGTCTTCGAAGCACGATTTATGTGCTAGATGACACTTGGTTATGTTAATGTATGCTCGATGTTTCGAATACTGAGCTTGCTCTCACCTTAGCTGTCGGTGCTTGGATACCTCCTCAGGTGTTTGAAAGGATAATTTTTTTTATGGTTGATTATTATTGTCGAAAAGTTCTTGTCCCTCCACCACCTGTCTTTTCTCTTGAACCTCGAACAAAAAATTGATCTGGCCATAGCTAACGCGCAACGGCTTTCGTGCTAGCGTGACTTACTTTTTTTCTTCATCCGTATTCGGTGGTAGGAGAAGGAGAAGGAATCGACTGTTAAGGTGATGGAGATGAGAGGAGAAGTTAAGAAAGAAGAAGGTTTGAAGCTCTACCTATCAAGCCTATTTCCCCTATTTCAAGAGTTTACAAGGTTAATAAATTAGGAATGCAAAGCAATTAGCTTTCTACCGGCTGACCTAGCAAAGAAGCGCAACAACCATAGTATAATTTGTATGAATAGAAGTTATCCTTTATAGATGGTCCATAGGGAGTCAGCTCCAACATACAGGCATGGTAAAAAAGTCAAAGCAACTTTGTCACTTTCGTGTACCCATCGAACAGTTATGAAATCGCTTAGCCATTAATTAATTAAGTAGTAATGAGGGCTACGCTTTTTTCTTTTCAGAAGTAGTATGCCTGGTTCACCGGGTTCTACCAGCAGCGCCCCAGATCCCTACAAGTAGAGGATGATCAAATTTGCTACACCCACCCGTAATCCTGATCCTGAAACAACTTTAGACTAAGCCAATCCTTCAATCGGCTGAAGTCATTTTTTTTTTCATTTGATTGCTTCAATGGAAATCGAATAAGAAGTTCATCTGCATCCCTCTCCTTTGGTAACTCTTTTGGTTTCCCAAGGATAGCGGTAGTTGGGGCAATGCCCGCTTTCTTGTTAAGTTCTAGCAGTGATTGTTACGGGAAGAGATCCAGTTGCGATGGAAGTGATGGTACCAGAGAGTTAACCCGAGGCAATGCATTTTATTTTTGAGTTGACGATTACTGATGAAGAGGAGGCTATGCATATAGAATATCCAGAACCGAAGAGGAGATTCGTTCAATAGCCAAACGAGAGGACAAAGTATAAGTCAAAATGCTTTCCACTTATTGATCGTTCTGCGCTTGGTTGCGAAAGGAAAATAGGATGGATGATCTACATCCCAGCTTCCGATGAAGAAGAGGTGTGACTCCCCCCACAAAATGATATATAAGGGAGAGGATAGAATATGCTCGACTGAGGTGTAGATGAATCAAGAAAATGGATGCGCGTTGCTAACGCACAACGACTTTTGCTAAGTTCTAAAGTCGAGAGGGAAATAGCTAAAAAGGAAGAACCGTACAAAAGCAGTATGAAATGGCTGGGAAATTCCCCTTATTTAGAGTAGCATTGGTTCGCGGAAACTTAAACTGAACCTTGGCATCGACTTTCTCTTTTAGTCTCAACCACGCCTTCGTTATCGCAAGAATATAGCTATCAAATAGCTATCGCTCGCTCAGCTACGAAGCATATTATTCAAGTCGTATTGTCCGAAGGAGGCATGCTACATGAGCGTAGGTGAGTGGTAAGCGTAGGAGGCATGCCCAAAGGGCAGTGCCAGCTGTGTGGTTCCACATTGCATCATTGAGATCTATAGGGTGGCGGGGACTTCGACTGCCTTGTATCAGATGGAGATAAGAGGTGGTAGGCATAGTAGGGTTCGTTGTAATATTAAGACCGTAAGGTTCTAAAGGTGCGGATGTTCGCCTTTTGTAACAAGTAGACTGACTAGAGCGTTCTGGGTGCTAATATAATCACGCAATAGTTAATTCAGAGCAAACCTAATGTTAAATATGACTCGAAATCGCTTACGCACAAGTATATGCAGTCAGAATGCAGCAAGTAATAAGTATGTATTTTATCGATCCCACAAAGATTGATGTCTAGAATTAATATTGATCAGGTGAGAGTTATGCTAAAAAGTAAATACATAGGTTGAAGGTGGTTGTTGTTTGTTCTTGATGCTAATAATAAAATGATGCAAATGCTAACAGTAATAAATATGAATGCAATGAGTAGTGACAAATAGACAATTCTAAAAAATATTAAGAGCGCGGAACTAGTTATTGTGTTTCTCGCTTCCCTCTACCAAAAAGTACTTCCACACTTAATGATTTATGGTAGAACTAGCTTCGGCTGCAAACTCCATACTTAACTCGAGGCGACGCAAGCAATAGTGTAAGAACCCGACTCTAAAATAGTCCCTAAACCCAGTTCTTACTGAACATGCATGGTTTCAATACATTCAAAAATAAACTTTAAACCAATTGTTTAAAGCAAAGCTTGTTTATTCATTCAGAACAGTTCATAAAATAAAACCTAGTTGAGCCTCTGGCCAGAGTTATTCAAAACAAGTTTAAAACATGAAACCTATTTTAATCAAAACTACCCTGCATGCTGAACAAAGACAACATATAAAATCAAAACAGCGGACGCCCATGATCAAGCAGCTCCTCCTCTAGCCGCCTTGGTGCTGTCCCAAGTTACTTGGTGGAAAAACCACAGAAATAAGGGTGAGTACGAATGGTACTCAGTAAAAATCCCCAACCAGAGTACAGTGCGCAAGACACCTTATCTAGCATTCTAGCATACAAGTAATCCAACCATCATGAGGCAGTAACAACACAAGTACAATCATAGCATGTTCGAACCATCAAAAGTCTCTAACTCTCGGCTAAGAATCCACTGTGGATCTCTAAATGGGATACCAATGTAACCCCCAAAAAAATCTTGAGAGTCTCTAACTCTCGACTAAGGTGATCAACTCACTAAGCTGATCATAGACACCTGGGAGAGTACCCAAGTGTCTGGCTCTAGACGACACATAAATGATGTACTGATACACTAGCCCGAGGGACCTCTCCTTCCGACATCTAATGCACATACGTGCACACCGCATACTTTTGCAAACTGGATAAATGTCGCCTACACAAACTACGCCGGTCTAAGTGTGCATGCCTAAGACTCAGAATGGTGAGCACTGGTCCACAGCAGGTGGGAGGCCCTCGGCACCATACTGTGGTAGCCTGAATCACACCAACGTCTGAAGCTAAAGGTCGTCCCAAGGTAGGCTTGTACCAAGGAAAGGACCCCGCTCTAGCAGGCCACAACTAGGCTTATACTGGAGTGGTACCTACTCCACTCCCGGCTGCCGGGAGTAAAGAATCTGTCTTCACAACCCAACTGGTGGGGACACGTATGTTGGTCCACTCTCAGCCTCTGGATGATGACAACCTAATAGAAAGCACCCTAGAACTAGCAGAGTTCAACATTGATAACATTGTACAATATCATACAGAATACCACAGTCAATAACATACAGCCACTATAAATAGAAAGGTGAAAATATTCTACATGCTAGGTCCTATTAGACAAGCCATACAATCCTATCCACTAACAAGTTCGTACATCAGATAATTTGCAAGAACCTATCCGCTAACAAGTATATCAACAGGCAATAATCAAGCAAGCCTATCCACTATCAAGTTCAGCAACAGAAATAACGTTCAATCACCTATCCACTAACATGCTAAAAAAATAGTAACACGCAACTAGAAAACTATCAGTGGAAAGCGTAGGGTCCACACAACCCCAGCAAGGAAATCCTTACCTGAATAAATAGAACAGACAAGTAAAGGGGCGTGCTCCTTGAGCTGCAGAACCAACACAATCAATAATCTAGACAATAAAAGTACAATCAAGCAATTAATATCTAACGGCTAAAAAACCTTGTCGACCAAACACACAAGGCTCGGAATAAGGGATTACCTAAAACCAAACACAAGGGGCTGGGCAGCTAAGCCTCGGTGAAGTCCTGTAAATCACAAAAATAGATCTAGTCTCGGTCAAAAGCAAGAACGACCTTGGAAGTCGATAAATTACCAAACTAACACTAGGGGTAAAATGACAAAAATATCCCTAGAGGCTAGAACTGCCCTAACGGCCTAACGGATAAACCGAAATAAACTAGAAACATACCTGGAGAACCGGGATCAAAACCTGGGCCATTACAAATAGTGAGGTTATTCCTAACTCCCTAAATGATGTAAAGACTTGCCTTCAACCTATTGTAACATATTGGGTCATCATGCAGTTCCTTCTTTCGAACTCACCACAAGTTATATTCGTGGGTAGCTAGTCGACGCATATGTATAAAATAGTAAATGCAGCAGTGTAAAACTCTCTAACCTACGCTCCTAACATACTTCTACTCAGGGCTATACATACAAGACTCCTATAATGCAGCATAACAATAAACACAAGTAAGAAGTTTAAATCAGACGATTTTATTACGACTATTAAATGTTCAAAGCTACAACTACTCCTAAGAAAAATAATAAAAATGGAATTGGCGCAGTTGTGAAGTGTGCAGTCCCCTTGTCATTGGCTCCTACGAACACCACTAGTTACTTCTCATATAGATTGGTTTCCGACAAGCTCACCTAACCTCGGCTTCCTTCTTGAAATTTATAGAGTTGATTTACTTGGTCAGCAAGCCTAGGTAAGTTAGAAATCCTCATTAATGAAGGATCTCTTGATTTCCACTTGAATTTATTTGATTGGCACCAATTTAATTGCTTGATTGATTCTCTGTTATTTCCTTGTTGGTGTGATTCTTCGAACGCGATCGCCTTGTGAATGCGTGAGTTTTCTGTGTGTGTCGCGTTTGCATTGTTTCGTCCCTCCAGCATAAGTGTTCAACATTCCCTGCATTAAATCACCTTTTTAGCGCAAAGTTGTATAATACTTTATACAACTTTATGAATGCATGCTGATTTCCATGGTTTATATTTGTAATTTCCTACTAACGCTCATTTATTTCCCTTTTTTTTAAAAGATAAATTTCATTACTAAAACACAACAACATTACAACCTATCCTCTCATATGAGGTAAAATCCACTATCGAGATCTTTCTCCCACTCACGGCACTAGCCCCAAACCTCAACTTAGAGGGTGACCAACTGACTAAAAGAACCATGATGCTAACAATAACCTTAAACAATGATAAGCTTAAACGGACATTGGTCTTAACAACCATGGAATTTAATAATCCCATCAAAGACCAAAAAAACATCGTCAAAACCATTGAGGTTGACTTCCGATGAACTTGGGGAATAATCCTTGGATCATTACTACTACTGAGGTGCGTGAGTCCACCAAAGTTAGAAAAGGGAGGTTCGATACCATGAAGGATCTTTCCTAACCCCGGTCCAACATTAACAAACATTGGATAAAATTACTCTTATCCACCAGCTCAACAGAAGATCAAACCTACAAATTCTACCACAAACTACTCTTAAACATGAATCGAACACCACTAATAAAGGAAAACAACCTAACCACCACCTTACAAACTAAAATTTTCAAACATAAAAATACAATACTAAAACAGAATTTAAAAAACAGCAACCAAGTAAGATAAAAGAAGAAAAAATCTTTAAAATGAACTAGAAATTTGACCAAAAGCCCATAAAGTTAAAAGAAATCGAATGGGTCTTGGAATAGGCCATCAAGTACACTCTGATCCATTTGACAACGACATTTTCTTGGCATCTCACTACCTTCTTTTCGAGCCACGAGCTTATTAATTGCTCATTTATTTCCCTTAATCGTAAGAATAATGCAAACTATTGTAGCCTAAAATATGCTAAATTTGAGAGTTATCAAACCCTTAAGCTTAAATCATTGTATGTCCCAAGTAATGCTTAACTACTATTTAGCTTATTCTAATAAGTATATCAGGTTTTTCTCTTTTTGAGCATAAAACCAACAGGTCTTATCACATATCATTTTATTAGCATAAAACTTCATTCTCTTTTCAGTTTTCAAACTTTTCCAAAGATTCAGGTTTTGCCTTAAAATCTTCCTTACCATGACTGACAAATTTTTCCTCACCGCAATTATTTCTCATTACTCAATCTATTGTACGAAATCACTTCTAGTCTAAGTTTGCCCAACACATTCTGTCAAGACTTTCTAGGCCCTTATATCCTTCAAGGATTTCTGCTATGCTTTTTGCATTCCTCTCAGGTTGCACTCATGTCTATAATTCCATAGCTCTTAAAATGTCTTATTTGAGCATAAAAAAATTCACCTAAGTAGCAGAATTTAAGCTTGCGCTTTCCATAGACAATAGAATACTTAAGGAGTCTTAAGGCTTTTTCGCGCTTCTTTTGTCTTTTATTTTGCCCAGAATATGTTGATCTTTATTTTATAAGTTTTTTTTTTTCAAAATGCTACTTTCGATCACTCTTTCTTTTCAGCATTCACTCATCAGGCTGCCTTCACACCCAAACTTAAAGTCTATATTGTCCCAATGAAGGTGGGGCTTAGTTCCCCCAAACTTAGCTAATACTATGATTGCAGTACTCTATCTCAAGCTCTAAGACTTCCTTACGAATTTTTGGTTCTTTTTATCTTTCATGATAAGGATTATTATAATGCTAGGTTTGGATCAAGGGGAACTTAAGAATTCCTCTAATTGAAAGTGCATTTCCTACTAAACTTACTTTTGCAATGATAATGCTATCTTAAGCTTTCAAAGGGAAATTGCTAATTTATTAGATAATCATAAGGGAAATAGAATAAATTTGCAACCTAAATGCATGTTCCTATCAAATTAAAATTGTGACTACTAATGAAATGCATGCGAAAGAAATAAATATGCTAAAAGAAAATAAGAGAGCAAGACTTCCATCAAAGTTTCTGCATTATCGCTATGATTTCCTTGCTCTAATTTGAGTATGTGTTTTGAAAATTCCGGCCATTCAAAGTATTCTGTTAGTGTTGCGGCTGCTTTTAATATTATCTCATCTCTCTTATTTGCGTATTACTAAAAGTCTTGAAATTTGGTGAACAACGCCTCAAATTTTTTAACCAAGTTATCCTCTGGTAAAAATTCTTCGAATTGCTTTCCTTCTTCTTTCCATCTCAGATTAACAACTTTCTTCATATGTTTAGTGTATATTTTCAGGATTCTGTCAGTTGCTTGCGGTTGAACACCTTGCACAAAACACAATTTAGTTATAGTGTGAGGGTAAAACATCTTCATGTGTTTAACTGAGGCCCAACGCTGAATTTTTCCGTCCACTATCTTGCCTAGATTGATTTGTTTTCCGATTATAATCGTATAAAGCAATAGTGATTGTTCTCTGCTGACTATCTTAGCATTGGTTGATGGGATAATTGCATTTTTTATGAATATAATCTAGCCCTGCAATTTTGGTTTAACACCGTCAATTGGAAACGACCATTGATTCTTCCACTTTGTGCCTTCTATTCCAATTGATTCCGCGCAATCCTACAACTATTTCTTAGTTGGATTCTTAAGAAGCTTTTGACATTCCAACCGAATGTTGTCAGAAAGCCAAAACACATTGTTCAAGGCTAAAAATCTACAGTCTATCACATATCCTTTTACTCCCGAGAAAAATTTCTTTTCTCTGTTCAGGTTTACATAAAACTAGTGAACCCAATCTGGCCTTGCATCCTCAGTAGTCAGTATTTGGAATAAATCCCGCAAGCCATCCTCGATCTTGCCAGAATCTCTTCCTTGCTAGCGATGTATAAAGGTTTACTTCTAAAACTACTGCATGTCCATCGTCAGCATCCTCTGCTGTGTTGCTCTTGCTGGCTGCTATGCCCTTTGAGGCATTGGTTTTGAGTATTGGTAGAAGAGTTTTGGTTTCTTGAGGTGTAATGTGAGATTGTGGTGATCGATCCTTCCTCTCATAGGGTTTATATAAGCTTTTAAAAGATTTTGGGAATCCGTGGCAAGGAAAGGGATAATCACATAAAGGAAAATTTAAATTCTGCAATAATATTTTCCAAAATCGAACTGATTCCTTCTAAAACTAATGAAACTTAAATTGAAAGGAAATAATACTAATACGAGAAATAATTGCATATATGGAAATACTTCCTTATTCTAAAAATTGCTGTAAAATTGTGCAAAAGTTAGAAATACTAGATTTTTTCATTCTAGGAATGTTGCTGTGCAGGATCTGGGCAGAACCTTGTGCTAATTCTATCCGGTACAGTTGTCCTTACTTTGGCCATTTATATATCTTAGGAGCTATGCCATATTTGATAGCCTTCTCCTGCCTTTCTTCATAGAGCGTATTAATGCGCGATTGCCCTACCCTTATCAGCATTGATAGGATCTAATGTGTCAGTTTATAGCTTAGTTGAATTGTCCAAGTGTCGCCTTTTCGACCGATCAATTCTTACGATGGTTGCCATTCTGGTAGCGTAAAACTACAGGTACCATTGCTAGAAATCCGTGGCTTTGCGCTCAAACATTATTTTTCTATGAAATGGTTGATTCAACGTCTCTCCTATTGGTTTGATGTGGAATCCTGATACTTGGCTCTACATTTTCATTACTCACTATGCTGAATTGTTGAAGATATTGATCATCGATGTGGCTTTCATCGCTTGTGTTTTGCTCAGTGTCAACTTTGGAATTTTCTTTTGCTTGTACAACTTCTTCAATGACTTCAGCTTCTAAGGCGACAAACTTTGCCCAAGCCTCCTCTTGCTGCTGATATCGCATCTTTTATAATCTATCCTCTTCTTTTGCCATAATCTCAGCTTCTAGGGCAGCGACCCTTGCCCAAGCTTCCTTCTGTTGCTGAAAACGTCTCCTTTGTTCCCTCTATACTTCTTCTACGTGCCTTAGAGCTTTGGCCTCTTCTTATCATTTTAACATGGCTAGCTAGAAATCTTCCCATAAAAGTTCAAGATCATCGAAAAATTCCATGGTGGACATCGCATTAAGTACGTCGACCCTCAGATATGTCTCTTATTTGTTGGTGTTATAGGATACGTTTTTCTCCGTGTTTGCTTCTAGAGATGGTGTGTGATCATGATTGGGCTGATGAGGTTCTAGTAATATACCATTGTCCCTCATTCATTTCCTCCGTCATAGCTGCTCTTCTTCTTCTATGGTTATTTCCTCATGAAACTACTCATGATTGTACAGTGGTCTCCTAGGTTCATGACTCTTAGCTTCCCATGTATGGCTCATGATGCTGCAATCTCCTTGTAGACCAGATTGGTGCTGAAAGATACTGCTATGACTTTCCCCAAACTGTGACTGTTATTCCTAGTTAGGATGCGTTGAATAAAAGTTGGTTGTGTATGTCTGTTCCGTATAGCCTTGTTGCAGAATAAAATGTGTGTGTTGTGGGGTTACAGTGTTGCTCCATTATTGATTCGCGAAGTGACTGAATGTCGTCTTTGACGTTCGTACTTGTGGTAACGTGATTGGAACTTCTTTCCCTGTTTGTTGTATTGCCTTGAATCTAGGTTACCTTGAAATACAAGTATTCAACCTTTTTATCAATAAAAACTACTTTCTCCCAAATAATATTAATTCTAAATAATCAATCCCCGACAACGGAGCCAAAAACTTGACTGGAGCATTCTGGGTGCTAATATATTTGTACAGTAGTTAATTCAGAGGAAACCTAATGCTAAGTGTGACTCGGAATTACTTACGTGCAAGTATACGCGATTGGAATGCAGCAAGTAATAAGTATGTATTTTATTGATCCCATAGAGATTGATGTATAGAATTAATATTGGTTTGGCGAGAGTTGTGCTGAAAAGTAAATGCATGAGTTGAAGTTGGTTGTTGTGTTTGTTCTTGATGCAAATAATAAATGGTGCAAATGCTAACAGTAATAAATATGAATGTAATGAGTAGTGGCAAATAGACAATTGCAGAAAATATTAAGAACGCGAAACTAGTTATTGAGTTTCTCGCTTCCCTCTACCAAAAAGCACTTTCGCACTTAATGATTTATTGTAGAACTAGATTCTACTGTAAACTCCGTACTTAACTTGGGGCTATGCTAGCAATAGTGAGGTTATTCCTAACTTCCTAAATGATGCAACGAATTACCTTTAACCTATTATACCATACTGGGTCATCATGCGGTTCCTTCTTCCGAACTCACGACAAGTTATATACATGGATAGCTAATCAACGCATATGTATAAAATAGTAAATGTAACAGTGTAAAACTCTCTAACCTACGCTCCTAACATGCTTCTACTTGGGGCTATTCATACAAGACTTCTATAATGCAGCATAACAATAAACACAAGTAAGAAGTTTAAATCAGACGATTTTATTACGACTACTAAATGTTCAAAACTACAACTACTCCTAAGAAAAACAATATAAATGGAATTGGTGCGGTTGTGAAGTGTGCAATCCCTTTGTCATTGGCTCTTACGAACACCACCAGTTATTTCTTGTATAGATTAGCTTCTGGCCATCTGACCAGCTCACCTAATCTTGGCCACCTTCTTGCAATCTATAGCGTTGATTTACTTGGTCAGTAAGCCTAGGTGAGCTGGAAAATCCTCATTAATGCAGGAACTCTTGATTTTTGCTAGAATTTATTTGATTGACACCAATTTAATTGCTTGATTGATTCTCTATTATTTCCTTGTTGGTGTGATTCTTTGAACGCGACCGCCTTGTGAGTGCGTGAGTCTTCTGTGTGTGTCGCCATTCGCATTGCTTCATCCCCCTAGCATAAGTGTTCAGCTTTCCCTGGTTATGATGCTACTTTATGAATGCACGTTGATGGTTTATATTAGTAATTTCCTACTAACGCTCATTTATTTCCCTTAATCCTAAGAATAATGCAAACTATTGCAGCCTAAAATATGCTTTATTTGAGAGCTATCATAGACACTGGATGAGTCTAAACTACCTTCATTTTCGTTATCATTTATGGGTGATTAAACAACAACGAATAGATTAGAAGCTGGTTATGTATTATGTATGAACCAGATCCCTCTTCGAGTAGTGTGAGATAGGCTAATCACCAGACTGCTCTAGAATAGGTTAATTGCTCCCCTACTGATGCATTTTTACATCTCCAAGCTCCTTAATCAAATTCCTATCGAACGAGAATGAGTAGTAATGCGTTTGAAGGTAGGAACATTTTATAATCTGTTTACCTTGTTAACTGACTGGCGATCCAGGTGCTAATATATTCGTAGAGTAATTAATTCAGAGTTAAACTTACTGCTAAGTATGCCTCGAAATTGCTTACGCGCAAGTATACACAGTTGGACTATAGTAAGTAATAGTATATAATTTTATTGATCCCACAGAGAATTGTAGCACATTGATATAAGTCAAAGGTCGAATGTAAAAAACAAGAATGGATTCAAAAGGGTTGTTGTTTCATTCTGGAATAATAATTAAATCTATGCTAATGCTAATGCTAATGTTTTAAATCAACTAGATTAAAGAATAAATATGCATACGTTGCTTGGTGAAACCGAAATCATACTTTCCTTACAAATAAATAGTTCTGCATTTGATGGTACAGAATTCAGCTTCCGTTGCGATTCTACATAAATAGGCTCAGGGCTTCATATGCGCTAGCGGGATTAACCTTAATCCCCATTAACGATGCAAAAAACTTTGCACCAGACTAAACGTAGCCTGCTGGGTCTTCCGCCAAGTTCCTCTTTCGAGTAAGCTGGAGGCTAGCATGCATGGGTAGCTAGCCGACGTATGCTTAATGAATAAACAACATTATAAAATCTTTTATCCGCATTCATATTTTAATCGATACCCTAAGTTAACTTGAAATTCCTAATTGTACTAATTAAATAATAAAGAGACGTTCGTAGTAAAATTCAATTTAAAGCAAGTTAAGTTGTCATGAGAAAATTAGCACATACTAAACTTCATCTTCAAGTCCCCTTCTAGAGTACTTGACTGCAACCTGCCGGTACGTTGCCCGTAGATTTACTTTTAAGCACAAGTATGAGTATGCAGCTAGTGAGATGGTTATCCCTAACTCTCCTCTAAAATACTTAAGATTAAGTATTGCCTAGTGATTACGGTGAGGTTAAGCCCTTAACATTCCCTTTTCCAAGGCAAATGCTAAGCACTCGTAAGTGGATAGTCAATCGACCCGCGATAAATAATTTCAACTGCCGCTCTTACTATTTTTCCCCATTTACTTGACATTTAAATTAGACGATAACACTACATGGTTTTCCTAAGGTTGCTTCTTAATGTTAAAGCTAATCGTAAGTTGCTTACAGAAGATCAAATCTAAAACAAAGAATTCATAGAATTAACTTTAAGAAATCGTTACAAATTACTCCTATGAAATGCGATAAAAATAGAGTATGAATATGAAATGCAAACTACACTCAATTACATGATAAACTAACTATCTGTGGAGTTGATAGAATTGCCAACATTATTGCCAACGAAGTCTTCTTCTAACAAACACAACGTGGTTCTGAGTTCTTCTAGGACTACAGATGAACAGAATCCGCCGAGATCTCCCAAGAGACCTCAACGTCTAGAACGTCCATCAACGGTAGTATCCTCTTCCAACCAGTATACCTTCTTCGATTTTTTCCATAATTTATAGAGTCTGAGGTTTCTTGCTGACCATATACAATCCTTGAGTAGATCTCTTATCTAGAATATTCGTTTGACGATTCTTTCCTTCTCGGTTCTATTGATTCAGTAATTTGATTGCCGTCTAGCCTCCCCTCTTCTATTTTTTTGACTCGTCCACTTTAGTCTTCTTCCGCATCCGCAGTGCTTTTCTGTGAATTTAAACACGTTAGCGAGTTCTAAGCAGTAAACACAGTTTCAGCGCTTATGCGAGCATTTTACCTCTAAAAACTGAATTATTCTCAACTCCTAGTATGCATGTGCTGTATGAGAGATAAATGTGAATGTAGTTATTAACTATCAATTTTATGTTGTTTGCTCGCTTACTAATGAATAGAATATAAAGTTTAAGAAGTTTAAATAGTGCTATTATTCAGTGATATCATTAACCTTATATATTCTATTACGAGGTTAGTAAATAAGTCAAGGATAGAAGTAGCTCGACAGGCAGAAAGAAAGCTAAGCAAATCCTATCTTGAAGCAATTAGTTCATCCGAGAGTCACTCATTTCCATTTCCAAACCCCGTGCAACTATGATAGAAAGTTGTTTGCTTTGTTGCCAAAAAACCCTTTACCTTTCTTTTGAACCAAAGTAGGTCAGGGGGTGCAAAGGTCAGACGAACTTAGGGAGTATGACATTCGTTATGAACAAAAAACTGCCTTAGAAGCCCAAGTGTTGGCAAACTTCGTTATGGAAATGGTTGGTTTAACCGAGGTTCCACAAGTTAAATGTACAGCTTGGACACTCCATGTTGATGTTTCACATAATGAAACAAGGGCTGGAATTGGGGTAATCCTACAGGGTCATCGCATGGGCTTAGTTGCTTTTTTTAATCAATAGTAGATGTACCTTTAGTTGTAGTAATAGCTGTTCTAGTAGCTTACTTTCTTGCATCTAAGTAAGATAGGGAAGGGTCAGTCCCAGCTGGGCCACTAAGGGAGGTTGAAGCTACATTTACTATAGTATTTTTCATTATCTGCTACTAGGAAAATAACTTCAACAGCAAAGTCAAATATTTCTTGATGCTACTAGTAAAGATTGAAAGGCTACTATTTACTTTGATGCTACTAGTCAGGATAAGAGAAACCTACCAGTGCTATGATATTTTCTTACCTCGTAGGCCCCTTCTGGAGAGGAATATTTATATAGCTCGTAGAGGAAAAATCGAACCCTTTTATTCCATGGCCAGTAGTTGAGGTTAAATTGAGTTTTCCTGCAAGGTTCTATGCAAGACTCCATCCCTATCAGCTAGTAAAGTCTTCTTCTTCGAAGCCTGTAACTAGATCTTCATTTCTTGTAGTTTCAGCTACTATGCAAGTATTAGTATATTGAAGCTACTATTTGCTTCAATGTTATCAATTGCAAGCATCTCCGAGCCATAATCTTTTAGCTTCTCTAGGTCCGGAAGCGACAATCTCATATATTGCTTAGGAAAATACTGGTCCAGCCATGCATAAAAGTAAATGGACACTGAATTACACTAGCCCAGACCCTCTTTCTCTTGGGCAACAGTGCCTAAACTGTAATAAATGTTGGCAAGGAGGGTTTGGACCAAAGTATGGTTGGGGTTCTGCAGTTGAGGATGAGGATTGGGGGAAAAATCTTAACTGAATTCGGGTTCCGATTATTTATTTCCTATATATATATATATAGTAATAAGCAATGAGCGAAGCAGGACTTTGACTCGTTTATTAGTGCTAAGAGCATCAATGGCTTTTTGTTAGAAACAATGGTATGGGTAAAACCATCGACGTCTATTAGCTCGGAGGACCCATCCCTCTCCTCAAACGGACATCAGCCTGCCATATCGAAGCTCAAATCAAATGTAAAAAGACTCCGGCAAGAAAAAAAGTCGAGAATCAGGCTTTTGAAAGGCTAGTGCACAGATTTACATTCAATAATCCTAGGGACTTTCACTTCAGCCCTTCGGTTGAAGGCTAGACTAGAGAGAGGAAAGAAATGTATTTTACAGGGATTAATTTTGATTCAATTGCTCTCAGTTCTACCCTTTCCAAACTTGATTATCCGATAGTCTTCCCTCAGAAATATCGTAAGGTTATAAAACGACTTCTGCATCAAATCCAGCAAAGTAAATAGTTCTTAAATCCATACAAGTCTAGTGAAGCGGGACCTAGAAAAGCAAAGGAAATGAAATTAACACGACAAGAACATCAATAGCCAACTTTTTAAACAGAATCATAGGTCGGACCTGTATTAAAAGAAATCAAGAAGATGGTTTATATGACGAATGAGGTCGAATTGAAGTTAACCAAACCCGACTAGTCTAAAAGACCCGACGATTTGGTTTAGTCACGGTTCAATACTTATTTTAGGCAACACATCTCATTGGCCTTGACCAAATCCCCACAAGTGTAAGCTTCGAGACCCTCACAGTTTTGGCCACACTGCTCGAGACCCGAGTTACACAGTTTGAAGTCTTGAAAACACAGTTTGAGGATGAGATTTTGACGTTTGCTCGCACAATAAACGAGAATTTTGGAGCCCTTACCGTTCATCGCAGTTGTTTTCAATTTTATCTTCATTATCTCTTTGTTTGTCCTCCTTCAAGCTTGATACAGCTTGAAGCTTTCAACAAGGGCCTTCCCACGATCGAACTTGCATATTTTTTGTTTCTAGTTTACCATTCGCTTCAGCTTCAACATTCCGCCATCACCTCTCACTTTCTTGACCCTCCTTTTAGAACTCCTCTCCAACCCTTTCTTAGAACCAACCAAAGCCTTGAAAAAAGGAAACCAACAGACACACTATACCCCGACAACTTCCAAGGAAAACCTAATTATTAACCTACTGGAAGAATCTGAACAACCCGTCGATCAAAACCATTCTACCTCCACTAGCACTTCAACAAGCTCACACGGACCCCCCTTTGAACTTCGACCTCAACTCCCAACGAACACAACTCTTGAAATTAGAAGAGCCTCCAGAAATTAGACATGAAAAACTTCAAAACGTAGAAAGAAGATAGAGCTCTCACTAAAACTCAAAGGAGGCTGAGTCAAATGGATGGAATAACATCATTTATTTTAGAAGGCGACACACATTGAAATCAAAACAAGAATTAAGTTAACAAAAGAATTACCATAAATTGTGCCTTTTTTTCCTTTAAAGAAACACAATTTGTAGAATAATTTTATCAATAAGTCGTGAGATAAAAATCTGAAAATATCGCACGATACGTAAATGAAAAAGAGTTTAGTAGTTCTCGGACAGTTGGCCGTGGAAGAGTGTAAACCCGTAACTTACACGTGGCATTTATTACAGCCTTGAAATCCCATTCCTTTTGGGCTTGTTTGGCCCACCTACAACAACCCAGGAAGGGAAGGGAAAGGCCTTTCCCGCAGTTTGGGCAGCGGGGTTTTTTTGGCCCGGTTAATCCCACCCGTAACCCGGCCTTTCCCAGCGTGTGAAGTTTTTTTTTTTTTTTAACTTAATTTAATGTGGGCGGCTAATCTGTTTCTTCTTCTTATTATTTTTTTTAAATTTTCTTTCCTTCTTTTTAGTTTGTCTTTCCCCTTTCATTTGTTTCCTTTTTTACTTTTGAATGTTTTACGTTTTTTTTTCCTTCGTTGATTTTATTTTTCAAATTATATTTGTTTTTTATTACAACTTTTTTGTTTATTAGTTTTATATATATATATATATATTTATTTATTTATTTATTTATTTATAACATTATATATTTTTTTAATCATGAGATTTATCCCAAAATAAAAATAAGTTACAATATTATCCCAAATTAAAATTTAATATTTATTATATTTTCTATTAGATATATCACGTTCTTTAAACAATATTTGTGTTATAAATAGATATCTCATAAGAGTCAATCAATGAAGTGTCCACAATTTAGCCTTAAGACTCTTTAACTTTTAGTTAGTTTAGCCAATTGTAGTTTTTGCATTACTAAATATAAACTCCTTGTAATGTTATAAATAGGAGTTTTGCAAGACTTGTAATCACACACCAAAATACCAATAAGGGTTATTCACTTTCTCCCTCACACCATTCTCTCTATCTCTTTGATCATTGCCTACTTTTATAACACGTTATCAGCACGAGTCTCTACCGTTGTTTTGCTAAAGTTTTTGAATGGCAAATCATACAAAACTAGAGTTTGCTGCCCTTGATATCAATGGAAATAATTATTTGTCATGGGTGCTTGATGCTGAGATTTATTTGGAATCAATGAATCTTGGAGAAACGATAAA